>CAUYRH010177944.1:0-43386 GCA_963574655.1 Perodicticus potto
TGTAGTCCCAGCTACTTGGGAGGCGGAGGCAAGAGACTCGCTTGAGCCCAGGAGTTGGAGGTTGCTGTGAGCTGTGATGCCACAGCACTCTATCCAGGGTGACAGCTTGAGGCTCTGTCTCAAAAAAAAAAAAAAAAAAAAAGATGGAATCCCATGGCCGGGCCCAGTTGCTCACACATGTAATCCTAACACGAGAGGCTGAGGAAGGTGCATTGCCTAAACTTATGGGTTCAAGACCAGCCTGAGCCAGAGCAAGACCTTGTCTCTAAAAATAGCTGGGCATTGTGGCAGGTGCCTATTGTCCCAGCTACTTGAGAGGCTGAGGCAAGAGGTTCACTTGAGTCCCAAGAGCTTGAGGTTGCTGTGAGCTAAGATACCATGGCACTCTACCAAGGGTGACCAAGTGAAACTCTTTCTCAAAAATATAAAAATAAAAAATAAAAGATGGAATCTCCTAGTCCCTGGAGCACCTATCCTGGGCTCTATGGACAGGCAGGTGGTCCTTGGAGCAGACCTGGTGGGAACTTGGAAGAGAAGGTCAGGGAACTGATGGGGAAAGCCCTTTCTTAGCCCATCTGGCCTCCCCCTGGCAGCTTTTCCCAGTTTGGGACAAAGGTGCCTATCCAAGGGCCACAGCAGACTATGGGGCAGGGAAGAAGCTCTCACACTCTGGGGTCTGGAGCATGCCTCCCAGGCCCAAGGGCTGGGTCCACCTCATGCCTCCCAAAAGTGAGAGTGAGGGCACTTGGGGTTTTGGCGTGCAGGGCTGGAGGATTCAGTGAAGAATACTTACTGCAAAATTCAATCCCTCCCAGCTACTCGGGAGGCTGAGGCAAGAGAATCGCCTAAGCCCAGGAGTTGGAGGTTGCTGTGAGCTGTGTGACGCCACGGCACTCTGCCCAGGGCGATAAAGTGAGACTCTGTCTCTACAAAAAAAAAGAATTCAGCCCCTCAGGGACTGAGCTGAGGGGAGGCCTCAGGCTTCTTGCTCAATTCAGAAGTGCTAAGGATGCATCTCCATATTCTGGGCGGGGCATAGATAAGGAACTGGACTCCAGCCCAGGGTCCTGCCCACCCCCAGGTCTCTGGTGTGGGCTGGACACGAAGAAGGAGGGAGGGGCACCTACTGAGTCTGACTCTCTGGTGTTTTGTATGTCCCCCCAACCGGCGGCATCTCTCTCTGTGCAGGTCGGGCCGCAGTTGGCCAGCCAGGACTTTCTGACTGTTGTGCATGTTGCCCTGCGTGCCTTTCTGTTTACTTCACTTCAGAATGAGGGAGAAGCCAGATGCTTACTCTCCTAGGCTGTGAGTGGCAGGCTGGACATAGTCCCTGGGGGGCAAAGCCTGCTGGGATCCCAGCCACCCAAGATCTCTGGTGTCACTCAATGGGGCTTGCAACTGGTCTTGCAGCCCTGAAAGCTGGCAGTGGAGGGAGCAGATGGGTTTGTAAAATCCAGGTCAGTGTCTCCTAGCAGCCTGCCTGCAGACCTGACCCTCCTATGCTGCGGTGGCGAGAGCCAGCCATGGCTTCCCCACAGGGCTGCACCTTTGGTGCTGACAGGTAAGTCCCGGACCCCTCGGTTTCAGGCTGTCTGGGCTCATCTGGCTGGGGCATCCTTACCCCTTCTACCCCAAGGGTAGAAGCCAGGCCCCAGTGGGCTCTCCCAGACCTTTCTGCTTAATGAAGACACCAGAGGTGCTGCTGGAGAGTTGGGGTCACATAGGTGCCAGGTCACAGTGGGACTTCTGGCCATGCCATGTTCATGCCTCTGCTCCAGCGCTGCCTCCTCTGAGCCTGGCAATGCCCCTGACTCTTCTCCTAAGAAGTGCCCAGAGGACAAATCCCCAGAGAGCCCAGTCTGGGACACAGACCAAGCCCCTCAGGTCACATAGGGTTGTCAGTATTGGGGGAGGCGGCCTCTGGTTGAGGCTGGGCCGTGGGAGGGCAGGAAGCAGGAGCTGTGGAGCCTAGTTGCACACTGGCAGGCTGCTGGAAACTTGGGGGCAGGAGAGGTTTTGGCCAAGCTCTTGGGACCCCTTTGCCCAATCTACATGGACCTGTAGGACACTGAGAGTGAGGCCAGGTGTCTCAGCAGTGCCAACTGCAGGGGCCAAGTCACCCCCCATCTGTGAAATGTCAGGCTGAGGCCTGAGTCCTAAGGGTGAGTGGATCCATGGTAGGGTAGGTGGCCTTGGAAGGGGCAGGGGAGGCCTGCCGACACTTAAACAGGGTTGGGCAGCCATGGGGGGACCCCAAGTCATACTGTGCGGCCATGGTGGTGAGTAGGGAGTGCCATCCTGAAGGCATGTGTACCAATAGAGGGGCCAGGGCAGACACCAACAGAGGGCTAGGTCGGGAGGCCCTGGCAGAGAAGGTGCGGGAACCAGGTGGGCTGCAGTGTTGTCTTCAAGCTAGGTCAGAGCAGGGACCATCTCTGCCACCACCTTGGCATGGGTGGGGCTTGGCAGGCATCCCACCGAGACCCCTGCAGCTTGTTTTCTGTCTTCCACCTTCTCAGTCCTTAGAGGCCTTGGTCCACAGCCAGGCTACCCTGAAGTGAGACCAGAGCCACTGGGGTGCTCTTTTCTGTTGCACCACCCCAGGGAACAAGCTTGTTCTGAAGGTCCCATCCTGGGGAGAGTGTGTGCATCTAGGGTGGGAGTCCTGGGTGTGTGGCCTTTCTCCCCACAGGAAGCTCAGCTTCAGGAAGGGTTTTGGGCTCCTGGCTTTTGGACCACAGGAAGGGGCACCTGGTGGCAGAGCCTGTGTCCCCCCTGGTGTACAGCTGGACTGCCAGGGCAGCTGTCTCAGCAGTGGACAGCTCTATTCCCCAAATCTGTCCTGAATGTGACCTGTTATCTGGTCCTTTTCTCTCTAATCCCTTCCTACTGCAGGTGGCCCCAGGCCTGACCATCTCCCTGCTGGGGGAGAGTGATTCCCACACACCACCTTAGAGCCCCAGTGGGCGCCTGAGAAGGGTGCATCTCTCTCCAGTGGTCTGGCATTCTGAGACTGGTTACTTCACCCTCAGGCTCCATTTGGGATGCGCCAGTGTCACCAACAACCTGTTGGCAGGGTCCTGACAACACCTGCCATGCCAGGAACTATTTTCTCTTTCCTTGGCCAGTCCTCTGTGACTTGGTTCTGCTGTGTGTGCCACACCCTGAGCTAACCTGGTAGGTTTGTGGTGATACACACAGAGCCCAGCCTTGGCCCCAGGGACATTTGGCCTGTGGAGGATGGGCCTGGGAATGACTAGCTTGTGAGTCAGGACCCAGAGGAGCAGATGGAGCTAAGTGCGGGTCTCCCCACCTCTGGGATGGAGTCAGGCAGTCTCTTCAGAAGGGCAGAGCCTTGAGGGATGGTAGACCTGAGGGGTAGCTGCCCCCATTGGGCCCACCTGACCCCTCTGGGGTCAGTGCACAACTGGGATGGGAGGGCTGGAAGGGACTGCCCACTGTGGACCCGTCTGAGTTGGTACCGGTGGTAGGAAGAGGCCACAGTATGCCCTGTGGGACTGGACAGACCAGGCCTGCCTGCATGGAGCAGCCTGGTTGACGGTTGGGGATGGGGCTGCCATCTCTAAAGCCCCTCATATGTGATCCTCCCACAGGGGATGCTGCCCATGGACCCTAGATGCCTCTCTAGAGCATGAGCTCGGGCAAGAGTGCCCGCTACAACCGCTTCTCTGGGGGGCCTCCCAACCTTCCCACCCCAGACATCGCCACCGGGGTAAGGGCCTGCCATTTGCACACACCCCCTGCCCAGGGCCCCATTGTGCTTCAGTACCTTGATGCTGACTGTGGAGCTTCCAGTGCAGACCTCTCCCTGCCCAGGAGTCCCCAGGGGTGGTACGTTTGCTGCTGGTGCATCCATGTGTACACACTCAGGCCTGTTAGTGTGTAAGCATGTGGACATATGTCCACACCTGAATGTCCTGATCTCTCTGGGGCAAGGTGACGTCTCCTGCATTCTCTCTCCAGACCAGAATGGAAACAACCTTTGGAGCTGCCTTTTCAGCTGTCACCACCATCACTAAAGGTGAGAATGCAAGCCGAGGCTGGGAGGAGTCGGGGCACCGCTCCCTCACCCTGCCAAGGCCTGAAGGGGCCAGTGTCTGGTGGGGCAGGTATCCTTACTGCCTCTGCCCCACACCCCTTCCCCTCGGCGCAGGGCTCGGCTGTCCCGCTTTTCAGCTGTGCTGCGTGCATGTCACCCTCAGCCTTCGCACTACCCTACCCCACTTCCTAGCCCTTCACCTGTCACCTCTCCAGGGAGGCTGTCCTGACTTCCTCAGTACCACCACACACTCCCATCCCCTGTGATAATGACCCCCGGCTCCAGGCTCCTAGCTAGTTCCTGAAAGGTTGTGAGCGCTCACAGGCTGTCTTGTAAGTGTGGTATGACAGCCCTGGCACCATGTGTCTGAGGAGGTTGTAAGGAAACAGCAGGCAGTGGCGTAGCCTCCTTCCCTGAGGGGAGAGGGTAACCAGCTCTTTCAGGGCCAGGGGCTCTAGGGCAAAGTTTTATCCTTCACTTTTTCATCACTCTGTGCCTTATAGAAAACACCAGCTGCTAATTAGTTGTTTTTTTTTTTTTTTTGAGGCAGAGCCTCAAGCTGTCGCCCTGGGTAGAGTGCTGTGGCATCACAGCTCACAGCAACCTCTAATTCCTGGGCTCAAGCGAGTCTCCTGCCTCCGCCTCCCAAGTAGCTGGGACTACAGGCGCCCGCCACAATGCCCGGCCATTTTTTTTTGGTTGCAGCCGTCATTGTTGTTTGGCGGGCCCGGGCTGGATTCGAACCCGCCAGCTCAGGTGTACGTGGCTGGTGCCCTAGCCCGTTGAGCCACAGACACCGAGCCTGCTAATTAGTTTTTTAATTGTTTTCCTGAGGTTTCCTTTGGATAAACCTGGCTATGGGGCGTGAGCTGCTGAATATACATGTTCACACCAGCTCCAACAGTGACCCCCCCCAGGGGCTCTGAAAATAAATGCCTTTTTTTTTCTTACCTTTGGTTTTTTTTTTTTGGAGATAGTCTCACTTTGTGGCCCTTGGTAGAGTACCAAAGTGTCACAGCTCAGAGCAACCTCAAGAGATTCTCTTGCCTCAGCCTCCCAAGTAGCTGGGGCCTACAGACGCCTGCCACAACACCCCGCTGTTTTTTTTAGAGACAGGTCTTATTTTGGCTCAGGCTGGTCATGAACCAGTGAGCTCAGGCAATCCATCCGCCTCAGCCTCCCAGAGTGTCAGGATTACAGGCGTGAGCCACTGCACCTGCCCTTCCCCCTTTTTTTGAGGAAAAAATATCACCCTATCACCCAGGAAAAAATATCACCCTAATTTCCCCAGCCCCTTTAGAAACCACTGTGCACCTGTCACAACAGTTGAGAGCCCCTAGCACAGAGAAGGATGTGGACCTGCGGCAGCCTTGTTCCTTGGTGCCAGGGATGGGCCAGAGCCAGTTGGTGAGGCATTGACAGTAGTCCAGCCTCTCTCATGATAGATGGAGAAACTGAGGCCCAATTACAGGGCAACCATCAAAGCATGGATCTTGAGCTTAGATATCTGGGGCCGGTTTTTGTGACATTTGAACCTGGCTGGACCTGAGGCTGGTGATAGCCACCCCAAGGCCTCTGGCTTTGGGAGTAAGCCTAGCATGAGGTTGCTGCCTGCAGGGCCTAGGAAGTGGCCTTCCCTGATTCCCATGCAGACAACTGACCAGGCCCTTGTCAGAACAGACCTGCCCTCTAGCCCAGGCCGAGGGAGTAATGTGCTGGCAAGAGGGAGGCTCCTTACCTCCTTCCCTAGAGGAGACTGAGAAGCTATGGCCAGATTCTGGTTATGACTGGTCACAGTCCTGGCCCAGCCATGTATCTGCAGAGGGACCTCAGCCTCTGCCTCAGTTCTTGCCTCTGTCAGGGCTATGAGACAACTCACCTGGCAGAGTTAAACCTTGAAGGTCAGACAAAACAGTGTTTCCAGCTCCTACCAAGTGACCTTAGGTGTAATGAGAAGAACAGAGTTGGCAAAAAAAAAAAAAAGGAAGAGTTGACTGTGAGCCTCAGCCAGGCTGAGGTGGTCGGAGCCTTATAGAGGCTCTGAAAGAAAAGCCTTCTGGGGATCAGGCAAGCCTGGGCACTACAAGCTTCCAGGCCCAGCACTAGAACTGTCCAGGGGAGTCTGAGCCTGCCACTGCTCTCCTGGCACTGGTTTGACCTTGGGAGGCAACCCGAGCTTCCCTGCCTGTCCCTGCACCCTCTTCACCCTGCTGGGGCCCTGGGAAGGGCTGAGAGTTATAGGTGGCCTCCAGGGCCCGTTGTCTAGCCAGGCCCTGCTCTACCCCGCCCCACATTCCCTTAGAGACCCCACCCATCCAGGGGTCAGGCCCCCTGTAGTGACCCCTCAGTCATGTGCCTGCCCCCTCTTTTCTTGGTAGCTGATGGCACCAGCACATACAAGCAGCACCGAAGAACACCCTCCTCCTCCAGTACCCTTGCCTACTCCCCACGGGACGAGGAGGACAGCATGGTAGGTTCCCACTCCCAGAAGCACAGTTACCTCAGGTGAGCCTCAGGTTCTCAGAGTAGCTGACAGTGAGCGGGCAAGGCAGAGGGGACAACACATGTGGGCATTCTGAAGCCTGAGCACACATGGTGAGTCCACAAGGTTAAAAGGAGGCCCCTGTGACTGGACCATGGGTGGCAGGGAGCAGCCAGTATGGGCAGCGGGGCTGGGAGTATTTGGCTCCACCTTAAGGTGGGTAGGAGCCATAGAAGGCTCAGTCAGGAAGGTAATAAGATAAAAGCTTCCTCAGTTGCTGAGTAGAGAATGAGCAGGGTTGTTGGGGAGAGGCAGCAGTCAAGGGGAGATAGACCACTACAGGTGGGGAAAGGTGGGTGGGCCCAGGCTGTGGGGGTCAGAGGCAGTGGGGGCCTTGTGAAGCCTGTGCCAAGTGCTGGAGGCAGCCAGAGGAGGCCCTGCTGCTGCTCTATGGAATGAGGAAGAAGCTCGGGGTCATGATGGCCATTCCCTGCCAGTCTGGTCACTGGTGCCCAGCGCTGAGCTCTGGGGCTGCCTAGGAAACCAGGGGTCTGACTAGGTCTCTGGTCATGGAGGACCGGCTCAGCCTCAGGGCAGCAGGCAGAGCTCACTTGAGGCCTCCCTGCTGCCTGTGCTTCCCACATTACCATGACCCTGGTAATGGACCTTGCTGACTCTCCAGCCCTCCCCATCTTTCTCAGGATCAAGGGCTTGTAAATGAGTTGCCAGTTCTCTCTTTTCTTTTTTTTTTGTATTTATTTATTTTTTTTGAGACAGATTCTCAGTATGTCACCCTCAGTAGAGTGTCGTGGTGCGACAGCTCACAGCAACCTCAAACTCTTGGGCTTAAGGGATTCTCTTGCCTCGGCCTCTCAAGTAGCTGGGACTATAGGCACCCGCCACAATGCCCAGCTATTTTCTGTTGTAGTTGTCATTGTTGTTTAGCTGGTCCCAGATGGATTCAAACCTCCAGCCTCAGTGTATGTGGCTGGCGCTGTAACCATTGTGCTATGGGTGCCGAACCTCTCTTTTCTTTTTTGATTAAGAAAAAACATTCTGGGGCAACGCCTGTGGTTCAGTGAGCAGGGCGCCGGCCCCCATATACCGAGGGTGGCGGTCCATGGCCAAACTGCAACCAAAAAATAGCCAGGCGTTGTGGCGCACTCCTGTAGTCCCAGCTTCTCGAGAGGCTGAGGCAAGAGAATCACCTAAGCTCAGGAGTTGGAGGTTGCTGTGACCTGTGTGACGCCATGGCACTCTACCAAGGGCGATAGAGTGAGACAAAAAAAAGAAAGAAAGAAAAAACATTCTGGGGCGGTGCCTGTGGCTCAAAGGAGTAGGGCGGCGGCCCCATATGCTGGAGATGGCGGGTTCAAACGCTGCCCCAGCCAAAAAAAAGAACTGCAAAAGAAAAAACATTCTGGGGCGGCACCTGTGGCTCAATCACTAAGGCGCCGGCCCCATATACTGAGGGTGGCGGGTTCAAACCCAGCCCCGGCCAAACTGCAACAAAAAAATAGCCGGGCATTGTGGCAGGCGCCGGTAGTCCCAGCTACTCAGGAGGCTAAGGCAAGAGAATCGCCTAAGCCCAGGAGTTGGAGGTTGCTGTGAGCTGTGTGATGCCATGGCACTCTACTGAGGGTGATAAATTGAGACTGTCTCAAAAAAAAAAAAGAAAAGAAAAAACATTCTGGGCAGCACTTGTGGCTCAGTGGTAGGGAGCCGGCCCCATATACAAAGGGTGACAGGTTCGAACCCAGCCCTGGCCAGCTAAAACAGCAGTGGCAACCACAACAAAAATAGCCGGGTGTTGTGGCGGGCGCTTGTAGTCCCAGAAACTCTGGAGGCTGAGGCAAGAGAATCTCTCTACCCCAAGAGCTGGAGGTTGCTGTGCGCTGGGACTCCACAGCACTCTACCGAGGGCAATCGAGTGAGACTCTGTTGCTAAAAAAAAAAAAAAGAGTTCTTGGCTTGGTGCCTGTGGCTCAACAAGCTAAAGCGCCAGCCATGTACACCTAAGCAGGCAGGTTTGAATCCAGCCCGAGCCCGCTAAACAACAATGATGGCTGCAACCAAAAAATGTCTGGGCGTTGTGGCGGGCACCTGTAGTCCCAGCTACTTGGGAGGCGGAGGCAGGTTGCTATGAGCTATGATGCCACAGCACTCTATCCAAGGTGACAGCTTGAGGCTCTGTCTCAAAAAAAAAAAAAAAAAGTTCTCACTTTGTCAACCTCAGTAGAGTGCCGTGGCGTCACACAGCTCACAGCAACCTCCAACTCCTGGGCTTAGGCGATTCTCTTGTCTCAGCCTCCCGAGTAGCTGGGACTACAGGCGCCCGCCACAATGCCCGGCTATTTTTTGGTTGCAGTTTGGCCGGGGCTGGGTTTGAACCCACCACCTCCGGCATACGGGGACGGCGCCCTACTCCTTTGAGCCACAGGCGCCACCCCGGAAAAAAAAAAAAAGTTCTTAATCAAACAAACACATTCACGTGCTGGGCACTGTACTAGGCCCTGAGGACAAGTCAACTGATTGTCCTGCTCTGTTCCCTCGAGCCTCAGTGGTATGAGTCATGGTATCTTTAAAGTTATGGGGCCCCTTTTAGCTCCTGTGCTCAGGAGGGTGGAGCCCCATGCCAGCCCGTGCCAGCCCTGCTCTTGCCCTTCTGCCACCATCGCTGAGGTGAGGATGGTTTGACTCATTTCCTCTGACTGTGGTGTTTCCATGCAGATGGGCCACTTGGGGCATTGAAGGGCAGTAGATGCTGCCCTGGTGAGGCACTCAGGGACAGTGCTCTCTTCCACCAGCATGGGGACACCTGACCCTGGGCCTGGCTGAGCCTCTGTGCCCTGCAAGTTTAAAACTGGGGCAGCTGGGGAGGAGGGGTCATTCCCAGAGAAGCTCTGCAGAGCTGAGGGGGTTGTACAGTGTGGCTTCCTTATGAAGTTGCTGTCAGAGGACTGGGGGTGGGCCATAGAGATCAATAGCTCTCCCAAACTTCTGGAGGCTTCCATGCCCAGAGGGGAGGAAGGGTTAGTGCCTGCCACACCCCCTGGATTCCCTAGTAGGTGGCCCATGGCTCTCACCTGCTGTCAGGAAGCCCAGCCAGGGTTTGGTGGGGGCCTGGCCCTGCCTTTCTCCTGAGCCTCCCTGGCTGGGCTTGGGTCCCCCAGCCAGGGATGCCAGGTGGCGGCTGAGCCTGGCAGGTACCTGGAGCCTAGCAGCCTCTCCCTGGCCTTCTATTCCTTTCCATGCAACAGTCCAGGGCCATCGGCCACCCTCGGATTGGCTGGTGCAGGTGCCCCCTCTGTGGCCCATATTCCCTCACAGGAAGCAGGAAGCAGCCTGAGTGTGTCCTCATAGAATTGAATAGCAGGAAGTCTCTCCATTTACACAAAGAAAGTTGGCAGACGTGAGCGGGCAGCCCAACACCAGGGGCTGCGGCCAGCCCCGGCAGGCAGGCGGGGGATCTGGGCGCTGCAAAGGCACCCCACGTATGCCCACACCCCTTGTGGGAAACCAGATTGCCTATTAGGTCAGGGGTGGCCCTGGGGACGCAACTGCCTTCCAGTTTCCACAAGGATAGGTCCCTGTCCCCTCTCTGGCCAAACCCCATGCAGAGCCCCTGACAGGCTGCCTCTCTCTGTGCAGCCCCCCATCAGCACCCCCCGCCGCTCTGACTCAGCCATCTCCGTCCGCTCCCTGCATTCCGAGTCCAGCATGTCCCTGCGCTCCACGTTCTCCCTGCCTGAGGAGGAGGAGGAGCCGGTAGGTGTGGGAGCTCGGTGCAGAGGGCCTTTGGAGGGTTATCACTGTGCTGTAGCCTAGCTTACAGTGAGAAGGTAGGTCAGGCTGGGTCAGCGCCTCTAGTCTTTAGGCGTCCATTGCAGGACTGTGGGCCGGGTTGATCCCCCAGGCACGTCCTCCCACTCCCCATCCCAGGGATGAGTGGGAGTCAGTGGGGTTCTGATGAGCCTTTCTAGTTTCCGTCCTGGGAGGAGGGGCAGGCAGGGCAGGCCGGGACCAAGAGGCTGAAGGCAGCCCTCCCTGCTTGGCCCCCTCTCAGCCCCCAAACCTCGGTAGGCCCCTCTTGTGACAGTCTCCTGCACCCCCAAGGGCAGCCCTGGGCCTGGTGGGGAAGGGGCTAGGTGCCTGGTGGTGGCACAGCCCAGGATGGCCTCACCACCATGCAGCACTCAGGCCCACTCTTTCTTGCCCTGCCATGTTCATTCCAGGAGCCGCTGGTCTTTGCTGAGCAGCCCTCGGTGAAGCTGTGCTGTCAGCTCTGCTGTAGCGTGTTCAGGGATCCTGTGATCACTACGTGTGGGGTGAGCCTTTTGTTGGATCCCTCTTACCACCCATCAGCTCCAAGGCTGCTACTTCATGTATGGAGCTATGGCCTTGGTCACAAGTTTCGGCTGGCTGACCCACAAATGTCCCTACAGTGGGCTTGGGGCAGGGGTGAGGCCCTGGGATGCTGCTGCAGTGGACTTGGGAAGACTCTGCAGCCACCCTCAAATCTGCCCTTTGTCTCCACAGCACACGTTCTGTAGAAGATGTGCCTTGAAGTCAGGTAGGTTTCCACCCCTGGCCCAGGCCCCAGAGCTTAGGCATAAGCCAGTGTCCAGCTCATTTGGTTTCTATGGAGTGGGTGGTGGTGTGGGCAGCAGTGTGAAGTGACACCCTGCAGCAAGCTTCAGGACCTGCCTGAGCAGCATAGGAGTCCTGCACTCCCAGGGTCAATGCTATGCTCTCTCTGGAGGCTGTCCTTGCTGTGAAGCTCCTGCACCAGCACCCACTCCTGCCAGTGACACTCAGCCCTCCAGCCCTATTGGCCCCACCCAGACTTTTCCGGGCCCAGCCGAGAAGCTCTGTCAGCACCTGCTCTTCCTTCTTAATGGTCCAGCTGTGTTCTCGTTTCCTGCGGTACACCTATAGAGGGGCAGTCAGAGGGAAGAGCAGGCGGCTGATAGTGGCTCATGTCCATCCAGGTAGGGGAGCATGTTCCAGGCCTGCTCTCCCACCTCAGCTGGACTATGTTTCCCAGGGTACCAGGTGGTCAGGCAGGCTCTGTGTGTGTGGGGTCAGCATGTCCTCCTTTTCCAGAGAAATGTCCCGTGGACAATGCCAAGCTGACAGTAGTAGTAAACAACATTGCAGTGGCCGAGCAGATTGGAGAGCTCTTCATCCACTGCAGACACGGCTGCCGTGCGGTGAGCGGTGGGAAGCCTACCGTCTTTGAGGTTGACCCCCGAGGGTGCCCCTTCACCATTAAGCTCAGCGCCCGGAAGTAAGTACCCCTCCCCTGGCCCCAGTTCGCACAGAGTGCTGGGAAGCTTTGTCTCTCTGAGGGCTCCATTGTGTGGCCCCAGGCTCAGTCTCTGCTTTGTCCTGCCCTCCTACAGAGACCATGAGGGCAGCTGTGACTACAGGCCTGTGCGGTGCCCCAACAACCCCAGTTGCCCCCCCTTGCTCAAGATGAATCTGGAGGCTCACCTCAAGGAGTGCGAGCACATCAAGTGTCCCCACTCCAAGTATGGGTGAGTGGTTGGGCATTTGGGCAGCTCCCTCCTTGAGCTACCTAGGTGCTCCCAGGGAGATAGGTCTTAGCTGAGAGCCACACTTGTCTGTAATCCTCACCAGGGTCGGTGCCCAGGAGAGCCCTGTGCCTCCTAGAAACCCAGATGGGGGATGCTGGGGGCATCAGGGAAGGCACGGAAAAGGGCATTCCTGCAGCTGGCCTGTGGGTGAATTCAAGCACATGGGCAGGGTTGAGAGTGGAGAGGGAAGCTGAGGTTAGGAGGGGAGGCAGGAACTAGGCCTTTAGGCCAGGAAGGCTGATGTGGTGTATGGGCATTACTCTCAGGAAGGACGGAGCCCTCGATGAGCTCTGGGCAGGGTGATGAAGTTGCCCTTCACTCATGAAGTGGCCCCTGGGTTGCCCACAGGTTGCTAGGTGAACAGGACAGACAGGCAGGTAGGTGAGTGAGGGTGGCTGGATCTGGGGTGCAGTGGGCACAGGGGTGGAATATTGCAGAGAGAACCCTTGGACTGGGGAGGTACAGGCAGGGGTCCTGTCACTGTAGGTGCACCTTCATTGGGAACCAGGACACTTACGAGACACACCTGGAGACGTGCCGCTTTGAAGGCCTGAAGGAGTTCCTGCAGCAGACAGATGACCGCTTCCATGAGATGCATGTGGCGCTGGCCCAGAAGGACCAGGAGATCGCCTTCCTGCGCTCCATGCTGGGCAAACTGTCAGAGAAGATTGATCAGCTGGAGAAGAGCCTAGAGCTCAAGTTTGGTAAGGGCTGGCCCAGAGATATGGGGACACAGCCCCTGCCCCTGGCCCTAGTAACACCCTCTTTCTTGCCCCTCAGATGTCTTGGACGAAAACCAGAGCAAGCTCAGTGAGGACCTCATGGAGTTCCGGCGGGATGCGTCCATGTTGAATGTAAGCGGGTAGGGGCTGTGGGCGGGAGCTGGGAAGGTGAGATTTAGGAAGGTAGCCTGCCAGGCAGGACCATCCCTCACCTATCAGGCAGGCCTCCCCCACTGTCCTTTGCCCCTAATAGTCAGGATTTGGGGTATGTGTTCTGAGGAGGGTTGGTGCTGTGGGCTGTGGAGAGGCTGCATTGGAAGCCGAGGCAGCTCCACCCACCAGCCCTTTGGTCTGCTCTTGGCTTTGCAGGACGAGCTGTCCCACATTAATGCACGGCTGAACATGGGCATCCTAGGATGTGAGTATGGGCCTCTCAGCTCCCACCCACCACCCCTGAGATCCCCAACTTGGGTCCCTCACCAGCTTTTCCGTCCCTGCAGCCTATGACCCTCAGCAGATCTTCAAGTGCAAAGGGACCTTTGTGGGCCATCAGGGTCCTGTGTGGTGTCTCTGTGTCTACTCCATGGGTGACCTACTCTTCAGTGGCTCCTCTGACAAGACCATCAAGGTAGGTGAAGTCCTGCAGTCTGGACGAACTGAGATGGGCATTGCATGCCAGCCTCTGCCAGCTGCAGTCTGCCTATGGATGGTGCCTTTCCCCTGGGTGGGACTGTTTCCCCTAGATGGCCTTTTTCCTTTCTTGCCATCCTGTCCCTTGGTACTGGGCTGACCCTACTGAGACCTGCTCTGGCCCGGTCTCTGCAGGTGTGGGACACATGCACTACCTACAAGTGCCAGAAGACACTGGAGGGCCATGATGGCATCGTGCTGGCTCTCTGCATCCAAGGGTGAGTCCAAGTGCATGTATGGCCACTGCTCACAGGGACAGGAGACACCAGGCTGCTGTGGCAGCCCTATGGGCCATGAGCTCAAGCCTGCATGGCTGTGTGTCTGCCCCACCTATGGGATGGCCTCTTCTCTGCTCACTGGGTAGCAGGGTGTGGGTTCTTGCATGGATCTGCTCCAGAGCCAGCCTGGTGTAGCCAGTCTCCCAGCAGAGTCTGGCCCTGGCCCTAGCATTCCTCAGCATGCCAGAGGACAGGTAGGACACGAGGGCTGGAGGTAGGTGCTCAGATGTCACTGGCCTACAGCCAGAGCCCAGGCACAGCCCTGGGCATGGGGTCATGGAGCAGCCACCCTGGCCTGGTGGGAGTGGGAGAGTGTGCGTGCGTGTCAGTGTGTGAGGGAGAGAGACAGAGAGATGCTTGCTCACAGGGAGCAGTAGTTTGACTGCCAGCAGCTGATCTTGGGATTTATTCATCAGTTAACAGTCGGGTAATTACCTCCCGGCTCACTGTCAAATGTTCTCCAGACAGGCACCAGAAGCTGGGCTGCCACTTCCAAGATCCTTGTAGAGAGACAGGAAAATAGGCTGGGAAACCACCCTGGGCCACACTGCTGGTTCCCGATGGCCAGCACTGACCTTAGCCTGACCAGGAAAACGTCTGCGAGGGTGGCAGCTTCTCCTGCCCTAAAGTGTTCATCTTGCTTTTCCAGGTGCAAACTCTACAGTGGCTCTGCAGATTGCACCATCATTGTGAGTGGGGCCATGGGCAGGTGGGCAAGAGGTGGTTGCCCATGCCTGCAGCAGTATTTATTTGGGCCCCCTGGGTGCCCACTTCTCCCTGCCCCAGGCTCTTAGCTATGAGGCTTCTCATCCTCCCCCTGCCAGGTGTGGGACATCCAGAACCTACAGAAGGTGAACACCATCCGGGCCCATGACAACCCAGTGTGCACCTTGGTCTCTTCCCACAACATGCTTTTCAGTGGCTCCCTGAAGGCCATCAAGGTATGGGTGAGGCATGTGCCTGTGGGTGCTATCATTGAGATATCCGGTGCCCACTCAGCCCTCACTCACAGCCATCCTGCAGGTCTGGGACATCGTGGGCACCGAGCTGAAGCTGAAGAAGGAGCTCACAGGTCTCAACCACTGGGTACGGGCCCTAGTGGCTGCCCAGAGCTACTTGTACAGCGGCTCCTACCAGACAATCAAGGTGCGCTTGAGCACACCCTACCCTTTGGGGCTCTGCCCACCCTGCCCTTACCTTCATATACACCATAGGTGGGCATGTGGGCTGCCCCATGGTGTCTGAGCCTCAGAGACCCTGGAGGTGAGATGCCTGGCCTAGGACCAAGTGGCCCCATTTACCCATAGATCTGGGACATCCGAACCCTCGACTGCATCCATGTCCTGCAGACATCTGGCGGCAGCGTCTACTCTATCGCTGTGACAAATCACCACATTGTCTGTGGCACCTATGAGAACCTCATCCACGTAAGGGGTGGCCACTTGGGGGCAGGGCCAGATCCTGGGCCCCTCTCCCTAACCTTGTTGTGTCTCTGACCCACCTGTGCCCACCCTCCTAGGTGTGGGACATTGAGTCCAAGGAGCAGGTGCGGACCCTAACGGGCCATGTAGGCACCGTGTATGCCCTGGCAGTCATCTCTACGCCAGACCAGACCAAAGTCTTCAGTGCATCCTACGACCGGTCCCTTAGGGTGTGTGCTGGCCCAGGTGGCAGGAAGCTCAGAGGGTAGGTGCCCAAGCTTGAGTGGGTCCTTAAATCCCATGTGCCCCCTCAGGTCTGGAGTATGGACAACATGATCTGCACACAGACCCTGCTGCGCCACCAGGGTAGTGTCACCGCACTGGCCGTGTCAAGGGGCCGGCTCTTCTCAGGGGCTGTGGATAGCACTGTGAAGGTCAGTGTCTGTGGCTTGGGCCATCCAAAGGGGCTGCACAGAATAGAGCAAGGGTGGGAGGAAGGTGGTAAGGAGCTAGCAGGCCCAGGTAAGTGGCAGTGGAGAGAATATGGACAGTAGGTGACCTTGGGGTAGGGTGGCCACAGGGTACCTTAATGAAAAAGCCTTGTCTTTGCAGGTTTGGACTTGTTAACTGAACCCAAGCCAGGCCTTGACTTCTTCTGAGCTTGCCCTGGACTTGTCTGAGCCAAGCTTACTATATGGGCTGGTCTCGGGGGTTTCTGCTTGCCCTGTGGGGACAAGTGGACAGGCTCAGACAGCCAGGCAGTGCCCTCCTAGCCCTGTGCTCAGCCCTGTCCTTGCTGCTGCCAGGACTATGTGCAGGCCCCTCTCTCGGGGTGCCAGGTACGATGCTTGGTTGAGCTACCCTCCGTCCCCAACCCAGATGGACTGTGTGCAGGCCTTTTTACTCACCTTTTCTACTGTTTTTAGACTGTATATAGATTTGACTATTTCCCAATTGAAATAAAAGCTGCATAGACTGTGGCTGTGAGTGGGGTCAGGTCCCCACGGTAAGGGGGCTGTGTGTGGCTTTGAAAAGGTTAGTGTTCACTGACACCAGCAGTGAATATGAGGGACACTGGGGAGGGGATGGACCATAAAACACTTTCCTTTGTTGACCCCAGATTGTGGCCCACCTTGCCAGAGGAAGCGTAGCACAACTTGGCCCCTGGCTTCTTATTCTGCTCCCTTGCTTTCACCAACACACACACTCCCAAAAAGAGAGCCAGGCAGCTCTGTTTTCTGCTGTTTATTGACAGCTGATAGCAGCTCCCTGCCTAGACTCCCCCCACCCCCAGCCAGCTGGAGCCCTAGCCTGGACCTGCTGAAGAGAGACCAGGTGGGCAACTGGGCACATCCACTTACAGGGAAGGGCTGGGTATGACAACTAGAAGGGGCCCCACATGGTCAGATGTCACCTCAGCCAGCCCCCTCCACCCACCTTGCACCACAATCACTGGTTTTCGGCGGTTTTTTTTTTTAATTCTTTTTTTTAAAGAAATGTCAAAGTTGTGCCCAACACTTGTGGATCAGCAAACACGATAGAGACCAGTCAGTACTTCTTGGAGAGGAAGAAAGAGACAGAGGGGAAAAGAGAAGGCAAGAACGACCACACGACACAGCCTTGGACCATGAGCAGAAGCGTCCTTGGGAACTTGAGTGGGGTGGGCTAGCTGCCCATGTTGGGCCAGTGTGCAGCCCAGGGGAGAGGGTTGGGGACACCCTCACACATGAGCCTCGAGCTACATGCAGCTTGGCACGCATGCCCCTGCACCCACGCTGCTGTGTCTCAGCTGACACGCCCACGATCACCACACTGCACACATAGCACACCCTCGCATCAGCACCGCCAGGACGTGGCCACACTCAGGAGGAGGACACAGCCCATCAGTGAGCAAGGCACATCCTTCGAGTTCTTCAGACGCAGAGAAGTTATGAGAAAGCAGAGGAAAGACCCTGGGTGGAGCACCCACCCCTCCCTGGACCCAAGCCTCCTGTTTGTGCTAATGGGTCGGGGGCCTGGCCACTGTAGGATGGAGGGAGGGAAGTGTGGACAAACAGATGGCCTGGGCCTCTAACAGTTTTTGTCTCAAGCTAGACTCCAGTGTCCTTTCAGTTGGTAAATGGTTTTCTATAGAATCAATAATATTTCTTTCTTTAAATATATATTTGTTAAAGTTATACCTTTTTGTTTCTCTGGGGAAATCTGCCTCAGCTCATTCCCAATAAATTAATACTTTTGATAGCTTATAATCTGGGGGGGGGGTGCAGTGGGGCAAGGGGCCCTGACCTTGGTCCCTGTCCCTTGTGCTGCACAGGAGCAGCTGGCAGAGGTTCCCCAATGGGCAGTTCTGTGCTGGGCATAGGCCTGTGCTCTGCCCCAGATTGGGGAGAGGGCTAAGTGCCCTACCCCCTCTTCCTCTCAAGGCGCCCCAGTCTGAACGCAGGGCAGGGCGGCCCCTGCCCTCCTGCACCCACAGCGCATAGAGCCCTGCGGCGAGAGGGCAGGAGCCCAGGGAGCAGCAAATAGGGACGGGCAGCGGGCAGCAGTGTCTGCCCAGAGCCCTCGGAGCCCCTAACCAGGCAGTTCCCCAGCTCGGAGTCTGGCCTGGGCCCAGGAGCAGGACTTGTGCTTGTGCAGAGGCTGAGCAGCACGGCCGCCTGGGTCCGCCCGGCGCCCGGCCCTCTGCGTCCTTCCGGCTCGCGCCGCGCGCCCAGACGTGCCCATCCTGAGGTAAAGGTCAGTGTGCAGGGCCGGAGCCCGGGCGGCGCGGGCAGGCCCGACGTTGGTAGCCGCCTCACTCCAGCATGGCGTCCAGCTGATCTGCCAGGTCGTCGAACATGCTGCCGATGTCGTCCAAGATGCTGCCGGTGCTTTTCTCTGCTGTTGAAGGGCTGGGGGCGGACACAGCGTGAAAGGGGCGGTTCAGACCACGCCCAGGCCCCGCCCCCACCCGGATCCCGACTGGCCCAGGCCGCCTCGGCCCCGCCCACAACGTTAGGCCCCGCCCCGCACCTACCGTGGACCCTGCCCGTCCTCTTGTCGGATCTTCTCCTCTACTGCCTGTAGGGCAGCGGCCAGGCACGCGCTCGTCTCCTCCAGCCTCTGCCGGGCGCTGTCCCCGGGCGAGGCGCCGTCGGGCGCGGCGGGGGCCGCGGCAGCTGCGGCGGCGGCGCGCGGGGGCTTGGTGGGCACGTGCAGCGCGGGCGTACCGGGGGACGGGGGCTTGGGGCTGGCGCTCAGCGAGGGCGGCGTGCTGGGCGGCTTGGCAAGGGCGGCGGGCGGCTGGCGCGCCGGCGAGGGCGCAGGCGACGGGCTGGCGCTGCCTGGCGGCAGTCCCGCCACTACCTTGGCCGGCTTGGGCGCCGTGGGCGGTGGCGGCGGCTTGGGAGACACAGGCGGCGGCGTGCCGTGGGCACGCTTTACCTCTGCGGGGAAGACTGCGCTGACACCGGGGCAGGTAGCCGCTGCCCCGCGCTAGGCCCTTGGCCCCGGTCTCCCGTGGCCGCCAGGGGGCGACCTCCACGTGCAGAGCCCGCTTCGCGGTTCTGACCCCCTCCAGATAAGGAATGCTGCAGCCACACTGGCCCTTTGGTCCCTTTGCATGCCTCAGGGGCTTGGCACCTATGATCTTTCTGTCTGGAAACCTCTCCTCTACCTCCTGCACCTGGGTTGGGGGAGGACCGTCGTCCGATGGCGGATGGATGAGAGGTTTGGGGACACGTTCCCACCCTACCCGACCCAAACTTGCATCAAATCCAAGAGGAAAACCCCTCAGACCACACAGTATGGAAATAGGGCGGGGGTCCTGCCTCCCCTTCTTGGCCTGCCCTAGCTGGCTCCATGCACCTACCTGGGCTGCCAGGCCCTGGAAGTGGCACCTTCTTGGAGGTGGGTGTAGGCGAGCCCTGGATCTTGGGCACAGGCTGAGCCAGGACAGGCTTGGGAGAGACAGGCGGCTTGGCCAGCTTCCGGGCATCACTCTCTAGTGGGGGCAGTGGGGGCAGGTGCACCAGATCAGCAGGTGGTGGCTCAGCAGGCGGGGGTGGCGGGGGTAGCTCTGGGGGCCCAGCCTGATCTGAGGCTGGCAGGCGGCGTGCAATGCCCATGCCATTCTGGTACACAGACAGTGAGGGGGGCGGCTCAGGCCCAGCCTCCCGCTCCTTGGCCTTGGGCCGGCGCTTTACCGTGTCAGACTCGGTCAGGATGAACTTGACGTTCTCCTGCTGGCTCTGCTTGGCCCGAATGCGCCTCTTGAGTGTGGCACTGGCCTCCACCCTGGCCAGGGGCGGGCCCTCCACATTTGCCTCACCCTTGACTGGACCTCGAGGCCGCTGTCGGCCAGCGCCGTTCTCCACAAAGTGGCCTTGATCTGCCGACTCCTCGGGCCCCCGACGAACAGTGGCCAGAAGTCCAGTGACTGGCCCGCTGAGTGTGCGGCGGCGGTTCACCACCTCCCCATCAGGCCCAATGGCCTCTTTATGCTTCACGGATGCCAGCACCGTGGCCACCCGGCCAGGCTCTGGACTAGCAGGCCGAGGTGTGGAGTGGCCCTCAGGAGGCCTGCGGGCAGCTCGGCCCCCACCCCCAATGGAGGACAGCTCAAGCATAGCTGCGATACTCTTCACACTGCCGGCACTGCCTGTGTCCACACTGCCAGCCAGGTCGCTAGCCCGCCGGCGCTGTGCCCGAACCCCCAGCAGGCCATCTTCGGCCTCGGCGTCTGGCACCTGCTCATCAGCCAGGTTGGCACTGGCCATGGCTGAGCTGGAGCGCTTGGGTGGGGGCGGTGGAGGCCCCTTCTTGCGGGGCCGCACAGCAAAGGACTGGCTGCGGTTAACATTCTTGTCGGTGCCAGCAGGTGCCTTCACTGAGTGGCTGCGGCCCACACGTCGCTGGACCGTGGCATAGGGCCCTGCAGTAGCAGGTACCAGTAGCTCATCCCGCTCAGGCTCACTGTCGGATGCCGCATAGCGATTCAGGCTGTGGGCACGCTTCTTGGGTCGCCCTGGTTCAGTGTCAGCCTCAGGGGGCAGGCATAGTGTTGGCACAGCTGCTGGCACCAGTGGAGGTGCAGGCCCTAGGGCTGCTGGCCCCGCCTCACCCTCCACAGGCTGGGGCAACACGTAGGCAAAGCCACGGTGTGTGGGTGACTGTGGCAGGGAACGAGGTGACATGGGTCGCTCTGTGGGTGGCAGCAGCTGTGGGGTGGGCTTCACCTTCGCTGTGGCTGGGGCTGGACCATGAGGAACCCCAAGAGCCTGGGGGGAACCTGGCCGAGCTTTGGTGGGCGTCTGAGGGGGTGTGAAGTGGCTGGCGCCTGGCGGGAGGACCTGTCGTGGCTTGCCGGGTACAGGGGGCACACTGGCCCTCTTGACACTGTGACCATGGCGGCTAGGCCGGGCCTCCTTGAGGGGGGTGCCAGGAGCTGGCCCCTCATCCAGCAGGTACTCCTGGCTTCGAGACATGGGGCTGCCTGGCCCTGGGGGCCCATCACCCAGCAGCTCCTGTGAGCTGCTCATGTGCCGTGCCCGCCCACCCAGGCTGGACTCCTGCCGCATGGTGACCCTCGGGGTGGCTGGCAGGTGATTGGAGGGTTTTTCGGAGGGAGCAGCAGTGACCCCCTCAGCTGGGCCAGTCATAGCAGCCTGCAGCTCACCACTGAGCTCACTGTCCTGGAAGGTGGTCATCTTAGGGGACTGGCAGTCAGTCGGGGCAGGCTCAGGCGGGGGTGGTGACTCAATGGCCAGCACTTCAAGTGACTGGGGTGCCTTCCGGCGCAGGGGTCCCCCCTCATACTTGGCATATTCTGCTTTCTGCAGCTCCGCCAGTTTCCTCACTGCCAACATCAGCTTCTTCTGGTGTCCTGAGTGGGTCACAGGGGGCAGGTCAGGTGGACCTGGAGCTGGAGGGGCCTTGGGGCTGGGTCCTGGGACCCGGGCTCTCACCCAGCTTGGTGATGCCGATCTCCTGCAGGTCTTCCCAGGTGATGTCGGTGATGAAGTCAATGTTTTCGTAGCCATTTTCCACCAGCACCTTGTAGTACTGAGCCAGGCCGATCATGGACAGCCACACAGCTAGGTTAGCCTATGGAGTGGGGGACCCAGAGGGGCAGCCTGAGCCAGCTGCCCACACCCCCTCAGAATCATTGGAGGAGGCAGTGCTGGCCCAGAAGGGCACAGGCAGACAGAACGACAAACGGAGAGTCTGAGGTGTCATTGTGGGAAACCTCGTAGATACAGCCTCAGCAGGAGCCCGGGGTCAGCTCCTCCGCACGGCCCCCACACGCAAACACACAGGGGTACCGTCTCCTCAGGAGGCCCTTTGAGAGGGTGGAAGAAAGTGCTTTGCCTGGCCAGACGGCCATGGGCACAGCACCCTGAGGAGACCACCCCACACATCATGGACACAGACACAGCAGCACATCAAGTACGTGAACACGTGCACACCCTGCACACTGCACTCCCAGCCATGCACGGGCACTGACATCCGGTCCCGCGCCACACTTAACACCCTTTCACTGTGGCCCACCTGCATCAGACACAGTCCCACAGCCACACCACACGTGTAGATATCTACAGCAGCCCACTGAGAGCCACTGGGTCACTCCCTGAGCAGCATCCAGGTGTCCATACTCTCCGCTGGACATCACTCATACGCCCACATTCAGCACACTCAGCCACTTGGATGCACAGGGCACGGTAAGGTCCACAGGACCTAGATGTGCTCCCAGGAGGACCCTTGAGCCGCTGACTGAGTGGGGCAGGGCGGGGGTGCATGTGCGTGTGCTGAGTACAGACCTGCACATCAATAGATCCAGCTCCTTGAGAGCCTTTTGGTGGCCACCAAGCACCTCTCCCATCACTGGACAGAAGCCCAGAGCTTAGTGTGAGGCCCAGAGAGCCAGCATCAGGTTGGGCTGGGCCCCAGGCCCCCTTCTCCAGGTCCAGACCCTGTTGCCCCTCCCTGTAGTGACAGCACAGGCCAGTGGGTACAGGTGTCCCTACAACTGGAGGTGTCAGCTGTCAGCAGGACTGTGTGCAGTGCAGCATGTGTGCAAGCATGCATTTGTCAGCAGGCACCTAGTGGGCATTCAATGCATGTGCATGCCCAGATGCAGTGGGTGTGGGCCCCTTGCAGTCTCTGCATGGGTTTATGAGAGGTAGTGCTCAGGGCTGGGGGTTTCTGTGTGGCAGCCTGAGTGTGGAGGAAGTCTGTGGGGGCAGGAAGGTGGCCAGGGGACTCTCCTGTCTCCAGGTTCCCCTCGCCCCTGCCCCAGGAAGTCTGGCCCCAGTGCCCAGGACAAACAGAGGCTGTCCAGGTGGCTCACTGTTGGCAGGCCATCCTCCACTGTCCTCTCCTTGGAGCCCCAGAGGGCAGATGAGGGTTGTAGCTAAGGAGCCAGTCTGTCTGTCTGTCTGTCTGCCCATCCGGGGTCTGGCCACTGGGGTGCAGGGGGCCTTACAGGCTTGTGCTCAGGCAGCCAGTCAGGCACGCTCAGGCCGCTGATCTCTGCCGTGATCTTCTTCCGGTGGCCTGGCTTGGTGACACCGATAGCTGTGAGGTCCTAGGCAGAGGGGAGCCCATCAGCGAGAGGCTGGGCCTATCTTTGGGGTGCAGCTGGCTGTCAGCCTGCAGGAAGCTCACCTCAGGGGTCATGCGGCTGATGGTGGGCAGGTCGTAGCCGGAGTTGACAAAGTTGGGAGTGTAGAGCTGCAGCTGGAATGTGGCAAGCCACTGGCTGACGGCCTCAGCGCTCTGGAAGACACAAGGCACCCGCTGCAGGCTCACCTGCCCCAGGCCTGCACCCTGGCCACCTCAGTGCCTCCTCCTCTGCTTGGCTGGTGGGCCATGTAGCCACTGGGTGCACCGTCCGCTGGTCCATCTGCAGCTAGGCCTGGCACACCTGGCCCGTGGTCCTCCATCTGCAGTCCAGGGTGCGCCTTCCTTGAGCATCCTCCAGCTCCTGGGCCTTCTAGGATCTCCACCAGGAGGGTCCAGTGCTGTCACGTCACAGCCTCCCTGACCTTATCCCCACCTCCCTGTTCCTGCACCAGGGACACCCCATACCATCTTGGGGAGAAAGGCAGTGTGTGGCCCCGTGTGAGGGAGCTCTGGGGAAGGGGATATCTGGCTGGGCTGATCAGGGATGTCCTCAGCTCCCTGGAAAGTGGCTCTGTGCCTATAGGTGGGCGCCTTGCTTCCTCCGCCCCGCAGGAGGACTCAGCCAGCAGCTCACACCTCCCCAGCACTTGGGTGTACACACACATGGTCCACTTTGCCCACACACACACCGTGTCGTCTCACACCTGTGCGCACACACACGTGCCCGGCTCACAGTCACACCATCACACACAGGCACGCCATCTACCCACATGCCTTACACAAGTGTGCACACACCTAGGCACATGCCAGTTCACACATACGACCTACACAATAGACATCACCTGTACACATGGGTGTGTGCACACGACACACACACAGATGGACAGACAGAAGGATGGGTTCTGCCCGGCACCCGTCAGAATGTCAGCCCCATCGCCCACCCTACGGCCCGGCCCTAGAGCTGGCCTGGCCCTGTACCTTGCCCTCTGATGCTGGTTCCAGCTTTTTGGGTGGCTGATCCCCGTAGACCTGCCCAGCATGGGCCACTGTGGGCTGGGACCGGGCTGCACCTGGGGATGAGATGGGTCGGGGCAGGGGCAGCTCAAGGGCTTCTTCCCCATAAGACTGTCAAAGCTGTGTTCTTCACTTACCTGTGGGGCCCTCTGGAGGCTTGGCAGGGCTGTCCCCTGGGCTGGACTCAGAGACAGACTTCTGGGAAAGCACCGTTGCCAGGAGCTAGGTGGTACAACCCAGAAAGACCCACTCATAGTCCCATTGCAGACCCTGACCACCCACCTTGGCAGCAATCCCACCCACCTTGACTCCCTCAGAGCCTGCATGTAGGGCATGGCCTCCGCTGCCCCGGCCACCTGCTACGCCGCTCACACTGCTGCTGCTGCTGCGGTCCCCACCTGCCAGCACAAGGGAGCAGGATAAGGGGCTCGCCCCTGCCCAGTCCCACGGTGGTACCCTATAGCACCCCAACCCTCAGGTATCCCTGGCCTACCTGCAAAAGGCTTCCTTAGCACCCAGATCTCCTCTGGGGGTGCAGAGGGCCCCAAAGGGCCTCCTCCCTGGGATGGGCTTGGTTCAGTACCTGCTCGAGAACCTGTAGGCCAAGTATGGTCTTCTGAGCTAGGGCAGGGGAGGGGTGGCCAGAGCACAGGCCAACACATTCACAACTCTGGAGGCACCATGGTCTACTCCTGCTCTGGCTGTCTCCAAGGAATGGAGGGGTCCTTGGAAGACCCCACCCACCCTGCATGGCAGGAGCAGGCAGAGGGGGCCAGGGCCAGGCATCACACAAATGGTTCTAGGGTCTTGTAGGCAGAAAGCTAAGGATTGCTGGAGGAAGGGACCTCTGTGCTGGACAGCAGGGGATAGGTAAGGAGCCCCCAGGACGTTGGGGCCCTACCTCCTAACCAGCATTTCTGCCCTCTTGCATACCATCACCCTCCATGTTCTCTGTTCCAGAAACCACCTGCGCTTCTCAGCCTGGGCTCTAGACCAGCTGCCAATCTACCAGGCACTTACTCAACCTAGCTCACCAGCCTCATGCTCCTCACAGTGTCAAGCTCCCTCTGGTTTGCACATGTGGTTCCCACTACCTGGACTGCTATGCCCATGGCCAGCCCTCACCTCTCAGGACTCTGGCCACCATAGACTCTGGTCTAAAGCAGGCCTCTGCCAACTGGCTCTGGTTGGTACAGTTCCCTCTGTTTATGTCACCGTCCCCACCCCCTGCCATCCCAGAGCAAGCTCCCTGAGAGCAGGAACAGTATCTAGGTCCCTGATTGTCCCTAGTGGTCAGCTCAAAACCAGAGCATGCCATGCTTGTGGAATGAATGAAAGGACGGGTGTACAGATGCTGGCAAAGAGATGGCCCCCAAGGTAAGGCTGACTGGCTTCTCCCTCCTGGCCCCAGGTTGGGACGGGACTTGCCTGCTCGCTTGACAATGGCCTCACCCAGTGAGGACGGGAAGTAGCCCACCCGGTCATTGCCTGTTCGGTTGTCATGGATACAGCCCTTCCACCGGCCATCCGGATGCTGCTCGAGGACCTGGTCAGTAAGGTAGGGGGTGCTCAGGAACACTGTTCCAGGGAAGCAGCCTGGACTGCCTTTCTGAGCCTTCTTACCAGTGGCTCCGGCTGCTGCAAGAGGGTATTCTGGGGTGAGCATGCCCAGGCCTCATATAGCCCTGCTCCAGCAGCCCTGGGGACCCCCTTACTGTGATGATGTCGCCGGCCTTCACGTTGAGGCTGGTCAAGTCATAATTGTTGCAGTAATCCTTGGTCGCCCGGACCTGCAGGGCTGCCGAGGCCTCTGGGGACACAGGAGGTGGACCCTTGTCCTGAGATCTGACCTCGCCAGGCCCTGCCCAGCCCCTCTGCCCCACCTGGGCCCACCTCGCAATAGCTGCTTGATCTCTTTGCTGGCCTGGGACGTGGTAAACTGGTGCACAATGTCCAGGGCCGTCTGGCTGTAGGTGTTTCTCACGTGGGCATTGATCCCGCTCTGCATGTGTGAAAGGACCAGGCCCTGTCAGGAGCCCCCACTGCCCCCCACCTGGCCCCTGCTCCTGCCGTTCCACTCACATCCAGCAGCAGCCGAACCACTTCCGTCTTCCCACAGAGTGCAGCCTCATGCAGAGCTGTGCCAGACTTGGTCTGGCGGTTAATGTCGATGCCTGCTTGGAGGAGGAGCCTGGGGGGAAGATGGAGCAAATGGCAGACCTTCCAGCAGGGACCCCTCCCCCCCCCCCCGCCAGTACTCCACACCAGACCTCAATTCCTTGGTGTCCTAACTGCCTGCTTGGAGGCTGAGGACCATCCTGCCCTGCCCTGTGTCCCCAACTGCCACGGTATCTGACTCTGCCTGAGCACTTGTTGAAGGGCTTTTCCCTATGCTCGCCCTTCACAGCTGGTACCATCTATAACCCTAGTGTTTGCACTGCTGGGATCCCACCTATAAGGTGGGAAACTGAGGCTCAGAATTCAGTGCCTCCATGAGGTCACTCAGCAGTGACAGGGCCAGGACAGAGCCAAGCTTAGCTGTAGAAGCCCACTGCCCAGCCCCTCCAGCTCATTCTGTATCTAGGTAGTTGGCTGGAAGCCTGACCTTGTCCTTATGGGTCCCTGGATGCTCCCACCTTATCCCCAAGCCAGAAGCAGGACTCTAGAGCCCAGGATGCCACTGAATTGTAAGGCTGAGTCCTCCTCCCATCCAGGGCTGTACCTGATGATGTCAATGTGACCATTCTTGGCTGCCAGGTGCAGGGGGCTAGTGCCGTTGGGGTCAGTGGCATCCCCTGGCCGGGGCTCCAGCAATGTTGCACACATGTTGCTGCTTAGAAGCAGCTGGACCACCTTGAAGGAGGGGACAGGGTAGGGGGGCCCTGGCATGGGGCCAACCCCCACCCCCAGGTGAGGAGAATAGGCAGATGGAGCCACGCTTGGCTCCAGAGACTTACCCCAACACGGCCAAACTCACAAGCCAGGTCCAGGGGCGTCTTTCCCGAGTTGTCCACCATGCATGGGTTGGACTGGTGCTGCAGCAGCATCTCAGACTGTGGGGTCCATGGCACAGTCAAGCCCACAGGCAGACTGAGGCCCAAGCTGCCCCACTGTCTGCCATCCCCCGCACAGGTCTCACCACATCATAGTGACCATGCTGGGCCGCCAGATGCAGGGGGATGTGGCCCTCGTCAGATGGAATGTTCACGGCTGAGCCTGCCTTCAGCACCAGCTTCATGGGCTCTTTCCGGCCCTGCCAGGCCGCGTAGTGCAATGGCCGCATGCCTGTGGTCAGGCAGAGGCTATTGGAAGCTATCCACCAACATAGCCCTGACCACCAGACACTGATTCCATAAGGACCACCCAGGCCTGTGGGGCTGTGGCTCCAGGTTTGGACTAGGCTTGCCTTTGTTGTCCTTGATGTCCACAGCAGCCTGGGCCTCCAGCAGCAGGGTGATCAGCTCCGTGTTGCCATTCAGGGCTGCATGGTGCAGGGCAGAGAAGCTGGCAAGGGCAGAGGGTGAATGTCAGGGCCTAGCTCTTGGGTCCCTCCCAGTCTGGCACCACTCTGGTTGAAAACTCACCCATCTGAGTCCTGGAAGTTGACATTGATCTTCTTGGTGGAACCCAGGAGCTCTGGGGGTGGAGGGGGGACACAGTTAGGGGAAACTCTGCCTAGCTCTTCCAGTCAGAGCAGAAAGTGGGGGCTGCCTAGCTCCCTGGCAGACCCAATGCCCAACAGGTTCTTAGCCCATAAACATTCACTCATTTATTCATTCAGCTCTGCCCTGCAATCGACTCCAAGTGCCAACTGTCTGGGTCTTGATTTCCCACTGCACTGAGATGGGGGCAAGTCACAGGACCAACCACGGACTCCAGTCTGTCCCTGCCTGGGACAGGAGACTAGGCTAGGCACCCACACAGACACACACATGTACACACGCACACCCTCCCTCAGGACGCTGGCTGAGCACCTGCCAATGGTGGGAGGGAGAGAGCCAGCCCAATCTGTCTTTCAGAAGGACCCAGATGGGGCCGGGGGTGGCCAGGAGAGGCTGGAACACCCGGAAATGGGGGTATCTCTGTGGGAAGATCTGCATCTCCACCACACAACCGCCCCACTGCCAGCCTTGGGCCAAAGCCAGTGTTGACTACCCACCCTGCCAGGGCAGAGGGGAGGCAGGCGAGAGTCAGCGCCCCTGGGTGACCTCCTATACACAGCCATCTTGGCTTCAGGGCTCTGGCCACCTGAACTTGAGTGGCCTAAGCCTGCCCTTGGGGCCTCAGTCTCTCCTGGCCTCCACCAGCTGCCTGCCAGAGGAGGGAAGCCCACCAAAGCCCTCCCAGTGGGCTCAAGGCCAAGCAGACTTGGGCCAACCCACTGCCTGTTTGGGCCATGGTTATATAACCTGTTTGTGGGTCAGTTACTTGAAGAGGGGGAGCCTTGAAGACAGAAGCCCCTTTGTCCAGGCCCAGGACAGGGGTGGGGGTGGGAGCCCAAGGACAGGGAGTTGAGGCACAGAGGCCGCAAGGCTTGCCTGGTGGCCTACCACAGACCTGGTCTAAGCCACCAAATGCATGGTCCTCTGATGACCCATGAGGCCCACAAGGTCAGCTGGGCCTGAGTTCAGGTCTTAGCTCTGCCACTTACTAGCCCCATTCCCTTGGGTGCTGGCCTCCTCCCAGAGCTGAAAAAGGTGGTGCTAATGGGGCCAGCCAGAGGTGAGGGACCATTTCCAGACATGAAACCCACAGGGCCTGCCACACTCCAGGGATCAGTAAGTGACGATTATTAATATAGCTGTGTGGGAATCCTACCCCGACCCTAACAGCAAGGGGTTTCTCCTGTGTAGAGCGAAGCCATCTATAGGTATTCCAGCCCCCCATGCTCAGAAATGTCCATCTCCCTTAGTGACAACACCACCCTTCCCATCTTCAGCCTAGGCCCAAACCTTGGAGCCTTTCTTGCACACCTGTGTCTTGTTCCTTATGTAGCCTTCTTGGCTCTACCTTTGAGATGCTCTGGGCATGCTCAGAACTCTTCTCACCACACTGGGTCAGACCAGCATCTCTCACAAGATCACTACCATCGCCTCCTCACTGGCATCCCTATGTCCTCCCTGTGGCCCTTGGTCTAACCTCTGTGCCCAGCACAGTCCTGAGGCCCTGTTGGAACATGTGTCAGATCCTGTGCTCCTCTCCTGAAGACCCTTCAGCAACCCATCCCCCTGGAGAGGGGGAGGCTGAGACAGGGCAGTGATGATGCATGCTGGGGCCCTCCTGCATTTGCCCTGATCTCCTTGCCTGCTCTTTCATCACCCTTGCTCCAGCCACATGGGCCTCCTTGATGCTCCTCCAACATACCAACTGCCTCCCTGCTACAGAGCTTCTGCACATGCTGGGGAGGGTTATTCTTTCCCTAATTACCCTCATGACTCCCTCCCTCTCGTCCAATGCCACCTGCTCAGCAAACCCTCCCCATCTAAGATGGCACTCATCCTATGTCTGCTATATTGCCCTCTGTATTTCTCACCACTGATCACATCACACCTCCTCATTCATTGATCTTGTCCCTTGCCCATGTCCATCACTAAACTATAAGCACAAAGAGGACAGGACTCTAATCATTATGCTCACTGTTGAATCCTCAGTTACTAAAACAGTGCCTGACACACATAGGAGGTGCTCAGTAAATTGGTGACAGAACTGCTAGCCTGTTCCCACACTTGTCCAGGTGGTATCTGCCAAGGCTGGCCTCATGGGTGTACAACTGTGCAGTTTCTCAGGAAAGCCCCTCAACTGGTTTGTTCTTCTGCTGACACCACCCTAAAATCCTTAATTTTTGGACAAGGAGCCCTGCATTTCCTTCTGCATGGAACCCTGCAAATTATGGAGCTGGGCCTGCAAAATCCGTGTTGTTTGCTGTTAGCCAAAGGGGGTGTAGATGCAACCGCATCTCCCCTAGGGCCCTGCTCAAGAACTCCTCTGAAACACTGCCCTCCCACTCTTCCCAGCTCCAGTGTAGCCAGTTCTGGTGTCTCCCCCAAGACACCCCAAACCAGGCCCACCTGCTCACCCAGCCATATCTATAGGGACTGAGATTTCAGGGAGGTGGGAGAGCAAGGCCCAGGGAGTGACACAGATACCTGTAGGGAAGTGTAGTCTCCATCAGGAAGGGGACTGCTTGCCATGATGAGGCATCATGTCATCTTGTCCCCCTCTTTGCCCCAGATCTCCTCAAATAAAAAAGTAACTAAAATTGGATGGGCGGGCAGCTTGAAGTCTTAGAACAACCTCCCTGCAATGGGAAACTAACTGGGTGGCCAGGAAGGTCCCAGAACTGCAGCAGGCCTGGGGAGGCTTCCCCACTCTGAGGCAGGAGCAAAGCCCAGCTGGAGGGGCAGGTGGGCCTGGCTAGAGGTCACTAAGTCCCCTGGATTTCAGAAAGAACACATAGACCCTTCCCTGCTCTCTTAAGACCAGCCCCACCTTTCAGGTCAGGTGCAAACTCCAGGCTGGAAGGAACCTAGTGGGCCAAGGTGAGAGGGCGGCAGGCACAGGCCCTCCATGTGCAGGGAGTTCCTCTAGGGTGTCCTCAGGCCTCCTGAAAGAGGAGGCTGGGCCAGAGGGAGGCACAAGCCCTCCCTGCCAGCAGAAGGCCACCCCAGCTCCAGCATTCTCCCTCCAGAGCAGAGTCTCTTCTTCCCCTCAAGGACAACCACTAAGTGTACATGTGCACGCAAGGGGTGGCTCCCTTCAAGGCAGGGTGGGGGGTGGGGTGACAGAGCCTCGGTGACATTAGAATGGTGGGAAGAGGGAAGGGGCCAGGCACCGACCGGGTGAAGACCATGAAAGTGTAGATCACAGGAATACCTCTGGGCACAGAGGCCTAGAGGACACTGCTGGACACCCCCCACCTCATGGCCCAAACTCCAGCTGTACTTTGCTGAATCAAAATACATCTTACTCCAAAGCAGGCCAGTGTTGCCATGACGACTGAGCTAATTCATGGAGGGATTTCTCCATCTGATTTATTACACCGCCCCTGTGAGTCAGAGAATACAGATTTGGGGATCAGGGCTGGTGTCTCCCCTGCCCCAGAGGCCAAACAGAGGCAGAGACCCTGGCAGAGGTGAAAGCCCTCATGCCCTCTGAATGTCCTGAATAAAGAGAAGAGGAGCATCCAAAGCTGAGGCCCCCACTTCCCTAGTCCCCAGCCTGGGCCTTCTAGGGGAGAAGGCATAGTTGGTGCTTACTGAGAACTTACTAAGTACTGAAGCTTCACTGCTGTGAGGCAAATGTCCTATCCTACAGCTGGGGAGACTGATGCCCAGAGAGCCAAGCTGTCTGTACCCAAGTTCACAGGATCACTAGGTGGAAGCCTTTACTGTGCCTCTGTCTCTCTCAGCTGAGATGCCTCTGCCTGGAAGCCCTCCCTTCTGAGCCCTAAGGGCCTGAAGCCAGCCCAGGGCCAGAGTGCCTGCCTGCAAGGCACCAGTGCCCCTGTCTCTTGCTGCATAGAGTAGACAGGGGCTGGCTAGGCAGAGTGCTGGGGGCAGGTCCTCCGCTCCCCACCAAGACAGTCCCAGTGCCCAGCAGTACCCTGGAGAAAGGGGAGGGGCCTTCTGGCTACAGTCTGTGGGGGTAGGGTGGGGAGTGAGTGCACCCAGAGCCATGTGCCAACCTGCAGAGCCCTGTCTATGCCCACACAGGTGCCCTGACACACTGACACGGTCATACATGCGCAGCCGCACACGCAGCTGGTCCACACACCCATCCATCCAGCTCCCCGCAGCCCCCAGGGAAGCTCCAGCTGAGCCGGGATGAGTGCTGGGATCAGGGCTCCAAGCTCCCAGCCTTTCCCTGGGGCCTCCACAGCACAAGCTAGGGATGTCCAGTGGGGGCTCCTCCCTCATGGCCCCCTTTACCAGCAGAAAAGCCCAAGAGGATCAGAGTCAGAGTCAGAGTCTGCCAGAGAATTAGGCCCACAGCCTTGCCCCGGGGGCTGCCCCTGCCTGGGCGACCTTGGGCTTCTGCTCCCCCATCAGTAAATGGCCCCCCCAGCCATGCCAGGGGCAGCCACACCCCCAGCGTGGTCCTGTCCCCCCTTCTCCGCGAGGCGTGTTATTAAACATAGGGCAGGGAGGAGGAAGGCACTGGTAGCCCCCTGGTCTCCCCTGGCCGCCAGAGCCCCCTCCCTCTCTCCACGGTGCGTGCGTGTAGGGGCATCCGCCTCGCCCTTTAAAGGCCTCACTGGGGACCTCCAGCTGTCAGCCCGCAGCCTGGGGAGGGAGGAGACAGAGGCAGAGAAGGAGGGATGCAAACGCCTGGGCCCCGGAGATGGTGCCAGATGGGCTCCTCTGGAGTCTGGGGTGACGGCCGGCCGCTCGGGGCCGCCCCTCCTCCAGGGCCGGGGGTAGGTGGGGGGACGCTGACAGAGGGTTTGGGTGCTGCTGGCCCCGCCCCGCCCCCGGAGACCTGGCAGCATCCCTCCCCACCCTGTGCCGGGATGGGTGGGGGGCTCGACGCGGGAGGTGGGCCCCGGAGCGCAGCCCCCGCACTCACTGGCCTTCCCGGGCCGCGGCCTCTGCAGCAGCCTCTGCGCGGTCCCCACGTCCTCCGCCTTCACCGCCTGCACCAGCTCCTGCTCCTTCCCCATGGCGCGGCCCGGCCGCAGCGACGCGGCGGCGCTCCGTGCGCTCGCGCGGCTCAGAGGCGGCGGCGGCCCAGCGGCCCCGGCTGCATCCCCTCCCAGCCCCGCCGCCGGCTCGGCCGCCCGCCGCCCCTTCGCTCTCCTCAGGCTCGGGTTTGGGCTCCGGCTCCCGGTGCGGAGGGGTGGGGAGCGCGTCACGGGCGGGGGGCGGCCCGGGGGCGGGGGCCGGCCGCGGCGGGCGCGGGGCGGGGGCGCGGCACCTGGCGCCGCCTCCCGGACGCCTGGGTCCCAGCGCGCTGCTGACCTCCGTCAGCCTGCGCCGGCCGCGCGCCCCGCTCCTTGGCTCCGCCCCCACATCGGGCACTACCCTGAGACGACCCCTCCCCAGGTGCGGGCCGCGCGGGGTGGGCCGGGTCTCTGCGGACAGCGGCTGTCCCAGGCGACTGCCAGGGGCTGGGGACAGCGGCCGCTGGGGGGCTGGACGCGAAACCCGACGCGGTGGCGGTGGCGGCGCAAGGCTGAGCCTGAAGAGCCTTCCAGAGGCTGCGGGACCCAAGGAGGGAGGGATTCTGAGACAGTGGGCGGGCGGGGGCCTGGCACGGAGAGACCCGGGCACAGTGGCCGTGGTTCCCGTGGGAGGTGTCGAGGGATTCTGAAGAGGAATCTCCCTGTAATGAATTCGGTGTCAGGGAACCCACACTCCCTCCCCCCAACTTCACCTCCTTCCCCTGCAGCCTCTGGCTCCTCGCCACGAATAATGCAGGGGACACTTTCTCCAGTCCTCAGTCTGGACCTCAACTCCAGGGCAGCTCCCACATCCATCACCAAAGTCAGTGCCCACCCTGCTTACTCTCTAGCCTGCAGCCACAGACTGGCGGCCCTGGGCAGACAATCCGCGCTGACAGGTGCTGACCCTACCCCACCCGACAGAAGCGTCACCTCTCACCTCCTGCCTGTAGGCCTGAAGGCCTCAGCCGCTCTGGATCTCAGGCCTTCACCTCCCAAGCATTCTACAGACAGACTAATTGGGGCCTGAGTCCTGGCCCAAGGTTCAGTTTCCTCATTTACCAGGAAGGGCAGGTCACCACCCGCTCTAGACAAGGCTTTTGGGAGAATTGGTGAGGGTGACACACGTGGCACGACCCGCTCCCCTATTCCCTGCGGTGCTGAACATTGACCATCAAGCAGGTCCAGGAAGTAGGAAAGGGGAAGTGCAGGCACAGGGGTCTCCAGATCACTAGGGCAGCTGGCCGTTTCCTTTGTGGGGTCTCTCAAGGGGTCAGGGAGCAAGTCTAGGTCTTCTGGCATGTGCTGAGCTCCTAGAGGAGTCCCTGAGTGCAAAGGCCTTACCCCTACCCTTTACAGTGACTGATTCCTGGGTACCTGCTGGATCAGGTGCTATGCTTATGCTAGTTGAGGTCGGACTTCCTGTCCTCATTTTACAGACGAAGAAACCGAGGCTCAGAGAAGCTAAGTTGCCAGTCTTAAGGTCATGAGTCAGGGCATTTTATTTATTTATTTATTTTTGAGACAGAGTTTCACTTTTTCACCCTCAGTAAAGTGCCATGGTGTTTGCAGCAACCTCAAACTCTTGGGTTCAAGTGATCCTCTTGCCTCAGCCTCCCAAGTAGCTGGGGCTACAGGCACCCACCACAATACCCAGCTATTTTTAGAGGTGGGGTCTCACTCTGGCTCAGGCTGCTCTCAAACCTTGTGAACTTAGGCAATCTACCCACCTCAGCCTCCCAGAGTGCTAGGATTACAGGCATGAGCCACTGCACCCGGCCTCATCAGTACTCTTATTATTTATGTTTGGGGCTTGTTAAGATAAACCACCCTGGGTGGCGCCTGTGGCTCAAAGGAGTAGGGCACCAATATGCTGGAGGTGGTGGGTTCAAACCCAGCCCTGGCCAAAAAAAAAAAAGATAAACCACCCTGACCTGTGCCTAACATTTTCAGGGCCAAGGGCAAGAATATAGAAGTCCACACATTGAATGTTTGAATACCTTTTTTTTTAGAGATAGGATCTCTCTCTGTCATCCAGGCTGGAGTGCAGTGTTGTCCTCATAGCTCACTGGAACCCCATACTCCTGGACTCAAGTGATTCTCCTGCTTCAGCCTCTCGAGTAGCTGGGGTTATAGATGTATATTACCACAGCTGGCTAATTTTTTTTTTTTTTTAGAGACAGGGTTTTGCCATGTTGCCCAGGCTGATTTCTAATTCTGGCCTCATGTAATCCTCCTGCCTGTTTCTCCCAAAGTGCTGGCATTACAGGTATAAACCACTGTGCCCAGCCTCAACACTTCTGATGTTATAAATCAACTAATAATCTGTGAAATAAAATATGTCCCAGCTTTTCTTGACAAATATACCTTTATTATGACCTAAAAGGCTGACTTCAAATTTAGAATTCTTGGATCCCAAAATGGCCCTTGCCTGCAGCCGTCCCACATGTTCCCTGCCTAGCTCCAGCACCATCCACATCCCATAACAGGCACCCCTTGGGGTGGGCACCACACTGTGTGGCCACCTTCAAGAAGATGGACTCGGAAGGAGACTGTATGGATTTTGGGAGTGGGTTTGGGGCTGTCTGGGCAGGGAATTCTGGAGTCCCAGCCGAGTACTGAGAGTGTGGTCTAGAAGCTCCTGCTTCTGGCCCCAGAGGTTCTTCACTCTGAGGGATGGAAAGGTCCAGGAAAGATCAAGAAGCCCAAGATCCAATACTGTTCACCAGTGACCTTGGGCAAGAGCCAACACTCAACTGCCTCATCTGTTAAATGGGCCAGCAGCTCTGCCTGCAGCACACAGAAACAGAGATGTGCATCTGCCTGGGGATCCCCCCAGCATGAGAACGGGGGCAGCCCGGCAGGGGGTGAAAATGCAGAGGCGTGGGACTCCGGCTGCCCTCTAGGAAGCCAGGCCTCGAGGACATGGAGAGCAATCCTGGGACGGGGGGGGGGGGGGTGGGAGCATGCTGAGCCAGCAGAATTGCTGAGGCTCAGCGTGGAGCAGAGCTGGCAGCAGCTTCACTGCAGCCTGGGCTGGCCTCCTTCCCAGATGCACGGTGTTGGCTGGCCAGCCCACAGCCCCTTCCTCTGCCCACCAGCAGACTGCTTGGGTGCTCCTGGGTGCCCCTCCTATCCGCTAAAGTCCCAGTGTCTGGCCCATTATGTGTAAAAAGGCCTTCCCTGTGGGCTGCTAGAAGCACAGGTTATATAGGTGCCATCTCTGTACAGCACTTAGCTGGTGCCTGATACATCACAGAGGATCGACAGCCACGTGCCCTGCCCAGAAGAGATGCTGGAGCTGCTCAGGAGGATGGGGGCCTTGCCTGGTGCATTAGCACCCCGATGCTTGGGAACTTGCAGCTACCTGAGTGCTGTTCCCCTGCCCTCAGCCTCCACTTTTGGCTGAAAGGTTCCACAGAAAAGGCAAGCAACACAGGGTGCTGGGGATAGGTGGGACCTCAGCCCACCCTTCTCTCCTGCTCTTAGGTTCCTTGATAGGTGTAGTGGTCTCCAGCTTTGAAGTGGTGTTGCTCACAGGATTCTCTCCCAGCTTTCTAAGCCCACGTCTTCATTTGCTATTCCCCAAGCTGCCTGTGGGCCAGCTGTGGAGCCTGCCTCAGGGATCTCCCGTGCACTTTAAGAGGATGATGAAGAGGACATATTAGGTGCCGGGACTGCCGGCTGACCCTTACAGTAGAATATTATTTATCTACAAAGAGGACCGAAACACTGACACATGCTACAATGTGGACAAACCTCAAAAACATTACGCTGAGTGAAAGAAGCCAGACAAAAAAAGCCTTATACTGTATGATTTAATTTATGTGAAGTGTCCAGAATAAGCAAATCTATAGAGACAGAAAGAAGATTAGTGGTTGCCAGGGCCTGGGGTGGGAGAGGGAGGATGGCAAATTCCTTTGGAGTTGATGAAAATGTTCTGGAACCATGGGCTCAAAGGAGTAGGGCGCTGGCCCCATGTACTGGAGGTGGTGGGTTTAAACCCAGCCCCAGTCAAAAACTGCAAAAAAAAAAGTTCTGGAACCAGGTACAGGTAGTAGCTGCACACATTGTGAGTCCTAAGTGCCACTGATTTATTCACTTTAAATGGTTAATTTTATGTTATGTGAATTTCATCTCAAGTAAAACAAAACCCCATACAGAATAAGCCCTCAAGATTCTATTACTTATAGTCCCAGTTACTTTACAGGCTGAGGATAGCTTGAACCCAGGGGTTCAAGACCAGCCTGGGCAACATAGCAAGACCCTGTCTCTAGCCCCCACCCCCCAAAAAATGGTTATTCAAGGTGCTAAAAACCAAGAGTTTGGCAGGGAAAGTAGAGGGAAAGCATCCTGGGCGCAGACAAGAACTTGAAGAGGAGGGTATGTCTCTCCTCTGGCCAGAAGATATGACCTGAGGAGAGAGTAGAGGAAGCCACAGGCCCAGGAGTTGAGAGGGTGATGGAGACCTCTGAAGGTTTTTTTTTTTAGACAGTGTCTCAAGCTGTTGCCCTGGGTAGAGTGCCATGGCGTCATAGCTCACAGCAACCTCAAACTCTTGGGCTTAAGCGATTGATTCTCTTGCCTCAGCCTCCCAAGTAGCTGGGACTAGAGGCGCCCACCACAATGCCCAGCTGTTTTTTGGTTGTAGTTGTCATTGTTTGGCAGGCCCGGGCTGGATTTGAACCTGCCAGCTCTGGTGTATGTGGCTGGCACCCTAGCCACTGAGCTATAGGTGCTGAGCCGACCCCTGAAGTTTTGGGGGGTAGCTGGGACTACAGGCGCCCGCCACAACGCCTGGCTAATTTTCTGTTTTTGCAGTTTTTGGCCGGGGCTGGGTTTGAACCCATCACCTCTGGCATATGGGGCCAGTGCCCCACTCCTTTGAGCCATAGGTGCTGCCCACCCCGGAAGGTTTCTTTTTGTTTTGTTTTGTTTTTGAGACAGAGTCTCATTTTATCGCCCTGGTTAGAGTGCCGTGGCGTCACACAGTTCACAGCAACCTCCAACTCCTGAGCTTAGGTGATTCTCTTGCCTCAGCCTCCAGAGTAGCTGGGACTATAGGTGCCCGCCACAACGCCTGGCTAATTTTCTGTTTTTGCAGTTCGGCCAAGGCTGAGTTTGACCCCACCACCTTCGGTATATGGGGCTGGCGCCCCACTCGATGAGCCACAGGTGCCTCCCCCTTGAAGGTTTCTAATAGGGTGATAAGGTCAGACTTAGGTTCTCACTCTACTGCCAGCGCCAACAGTGCAGTGGCGCCTTGAACTTTTGGGCTCAAGACATCCTCCCACCTCAGTCTCCTGAGTAGCTAGGAATACAGGCGCCTGCCACCATGCCGAACTAATTTTTGTAATTTTTTTTGTAGAGATGGAGTCTCACTATGGTGTTCAGGCTGATCTCACACTCCTGGCCTCAAGCAATTCTCTTTCCTTGGCTTCCCAACGTGCTAGGATTACAGGCCTGAGATACTGTACCCTGCCCAGACTTAAGTTTTTCTAAAAAACCACCCTATGATTCAGAGGGAAGTCTGGAGGGAGCAAAGTGAGTGAGGATGGCAATCCAGGGGATGACTGGGAGGAGATGATTGGGAGGGAAGGGGTAGAGCCAAGGCAGTGGAAAGAAGAGGACAGGGAGGCAGGCCAGAGGCAGAATCCTGGCTGAAGCCAAGAGAAGAGTGGGGGAGGGGTTTGTCCACACCTGCCCCAGCTGTAACATAAGGGTGGACATTACACACAGGAGAGGCAGTCAGTGAGGAACACTTCAGGCTGTGGAAGGTGGTGGTTGTTGGTGAGGCATTCAAGGGACAGTGTATAACAGGGAGCTGGATGTGCTTTGAAGGCCAGGGCTCTGGAAGCCACCTGAGCTGGATACAGGGTGGAAAGTCCCAGAGCAGGGATGCTATTGTAAGAACTGGAGCTGGTGGTCTTCAGCCCCCAAGTCTAGCATTCAGTGCAGAGTGGAGAGGTGGCAGGAAAAGAGATTGAGTGCCAGGCAAGAAGGTAGAAATGGGAGGTTATAAGGAGTGGTGCTGTCAACCACTCTGCAGACATGTCAAGATGTGGGAGGAAAAGTATCCACTGGGTTTAGCAAAGTGAGATTGCCAGGGACCTTGAGTTTTAAGGAATGAGTGGGCGGTGAGGAAGGGAACTAGCAGGGCAGCCAGGATGACTCTTTGAAGGAGAGAGTTTGGGATTGTTTTGTGGTGTTTAAAGGCTAAGAGGCAGGAGGAAGGAAGGAGGGTTCCTGGGACCAAGGGCCTAGGTGGGTGGTGAGGGATTTGGTGTGGCCAGAGGAAAGCAGCGGTACAGCCACGATGCATTATTATTTTTTTTTTTTTGAGACAAAGCCTCAAGCTGTCGCCCTGGATAGAGTGCTGTGGCATCACAGCTCACAGCAACCTTCAATTCCTGGGCTCAAGCGAGTCTCTTGCCTCCGCCTCCCAAGTAGCTGGGACCACAGGCGCCCGCCACAACGCCCGGCCATTTTTTGGTTGCAGCCATCACTGTTGTTTGGCGGGCCCGGGCTGGATTCGAACCCGCCAGCTCAGGTGTACGTGGCTGGTGCCTTAGCCCGTTGACCCACAGGCGCCGAGCCCACGATGCATTATAATAAACTTAGTGGGAAGAAACCATGGGAGAGCCCATCTCACGGGTAAAGCCACCTGTGGTAGTGCCCAGGACTGGAATGAGTGTGGTTCTGAAGGGGGTCTCTGGGGTGAGTGGGGTGTCCCAAGGATCAGGTTGGGGCTGGACAGGCTCCGGGCTGGAGGTGACAGATAAAGCAAAAAAAACTACACCATAAGCAAGTAATACGTTTTTTTGAAAGTATGTCCCATGCAATGTTTGGGAGATACTCATACTAAAAAAATTATTCATGCCTATGTGAAATTCCAGTCCTGTAACTGACCTCACAATACTAGTCCTGCCGTGGAGTAGGAGGTCGGGGTAGGGTATGGGGACGGCGCCACCCCGCCTAGGAATCCAAGTCCGGAAAATGGGTAGTGCCAGAGGGGCAGGTGTCGAGTGAGGAGAAGGCTGAGGATAAAGTCGCTGCTTTGGTCCACCCCGCGGCGCCGCTACGGGTTCTCCAGTTGGAGGAGCCCCTAGTTCCAGAACTTTGGTCCCGTCCCACCCACCCCCGCCAGCACGATGGTCTCGCCCTAGAGGCCCATCGATAACCCTACGCTCAGGCTTGATCGACTCGCTCCGTCTCCCTTCGCCGTCCTGGGTCACAGCAGAGTGCGGAGCCGTCCGTAAGGTTTGGAGGCCGTGGAACGAGAGCAGGTAAACAGCTTCTGAGCGGCAGAGAGAACGCTGCTGGGGCAAGCCGGCCGGTAGGACGGAGCCAGGGCGGTCGGTGGAATACCGGGGAGCTCAGGGACCCAGCCAGATAGCGCCGCGTCCCATCAGGGCCCGCCGCCAGCCTGTTACGCATGCGCAGCCTCCGAGCTCGCGGCGGCCCGCCCCTGCGGCAGAGTGGGCCCGGACTGCCCCCTGCCGGGCGTGGTAGGAAGGTGTTCGCGCCGGTGCGTGGGGCGGGGGCGGAGCACGAGCCGGGAGCTTGGTTGCTCCCACTTGCCGGTTGTTAACGCATGTCCACGAACCAGTCTGAGCTCGCTTCCCAGCCATCCCTCGGTACCTAGTGGCTCTGTAATGTACTTAGTACCGGGAGGTATCCTCTGCTTCCCACCTCTCTCCCCTCCAGACGTTCTGACGGCCTGTGCAGACTTTAGTGTTCCTAACAGCCATACCATGAACACCTCCCCTGGCACAGTGGGCAGTGACCCCGTCATCTTGGCCACTGCAGGCTATGACCACACCGTGCGGTTCTGGCAGGCCCACAGCGGGATCTGCACCCGCACCGTGCAGCACCAGGACTCTGTATCCTCCACCTGGGTGGTGGGCAGGGCGGTACGGGGCAGTACACGGGTGGGAATAGGTCTAAAAGGCCTGGGGTGAGAAGGGTACAGCAGCTTAGGCCAGATCCCAGAGGTCCTTAGGGCCACACGGTTTGCTTCCTGCCATCCTCTTTAACAGACCAAGCAGGTGAACGCGTTGGAGATCACGCCAGACCGCAGCATGATTGCTGCTGCAGGTATCTGTGACCCTGGGGCTCTGACCCCTGACCTCTGGTGGGCCAATTTGTGCATAGCCAAGCTCAGGTCAGCCTGTCTCCCTAGGTTACCAGCACATCCGCATGTATGATCTCAACTCCAATAATCCCAACCCCATCATCAGCTATGATGGTGTCAACAAGAACATTGCATCTGTGGGTTTCCATGAGGACGGCCGCTGGATGTACACGGGTGGGGAGGACTGTACAGCCAGGATATGGGACCTCAGGTGTGAAGTGCTGGGCAGAAGGGGTCTGCTGCCTGTGGGTGAGGTGGGCCAGGCTGGGGGACTGTGTCTTAGGTTCTCTCCAAGCAAAGGATGAGACAGGGAGCTTTGTGTGGGTGATTTATTAAAGGAAGTGAGAAAAGCAGAACAAAGTCAGTTGCATCAAAGACCTAGCTCTGTGTCCAGGCCGGGGCCATACTAGTCCTCCCCTTCAGGCAGTCGCTGGTTTTAGGCTGGCCTCTAGAGAGGAGGGCCCAAACCCCCCAGTGCTTCCTATAGGATATTCCTCTCAGGAGAGGAACAGGGATAAATCTACCAGGGAAAGGTCATCTAGGTGGGGCACTAAAGGCATCCACTACAGATTATGGTGTGTCCCATCACCTCCACCCTGCAGGTCCCGGAATCTGCAGTGTCAGCGGATCTTCCAGGTGAATGCGCCCATTAACTGTGTGTGCCTGCACCCCAACCAGGTGAGGTAGACTTGTGAGGCCAGGTAGCCTGGACCTCTGGAGGTCAGGGGGCCTGCTCTGCCTCACCTCCCCTGCACCCCAGGCGGAGCTTATCGTGGGTGACCAGAGTGGAGCTATTCATATCTGGGACTTGAAAACAGACCACAATGAGCAGCTGATCCCTGAGCCTGAGGTCTCCATCACGTCTGCCCACATTGACCCTGATGCCAGCTACATGGCGGCAGTCAATAGCACCGTGAGTCCTTGTGGGTGCAGCCTGTTATCCCCTGCAGATGGGCTTATTTCTTTGGGCCCCTCTCCCCTCACAATTCTGCTTCCCCCTCCTGAGCTCCCAATACTCACACAGCCACCAAAACCACAGCCTGGGTATTACTTCTGTTGCCACTTCTGCTCCACACCTGAGCCCATTCAGCAGGTAGCGGACACTTCAGTTTCAAGTCTGACCACTTCCCTCTTTTTTCCCTGTTGCCTCCTGGTCCAAATCATCTTTGTTTCCCCCTGACAGCAGACACACTCTTTAAGGCCTTCCTCCTCTCTGACCTCCCCTGGCCTCTGATCTAGTCTCCCGTGACCACCAGGGTGTCCTTCAGCAGCATTGGCCAGATCAGTTCCCCTGCAGGACCCTGAGATACCCCAACTCTTTATCATGCCTGTAGGATGCTGTGGTTTGGCCCCAGCTCTCCTTTCCAGCCTTGTCTTCTCCCATTAATTTGATTGAGATCCCAGTATCACTATCCCCCATGTCTCTAGACTGCCCTCCTCCAGCCTTTGCCTGTGCTGTTCCTTCTGTTTGGTACCCTCCCCCCATCCTTCTTCATATTCTCGTTAGCCAGCGGCATCCTCCAGGAGGTCATATGCAAGTCCTTGGCCTGGCTTGATGTCCTATGGCTGGTTGATATGTCCCTAGGTTGGGACCAGGTCTCGCAAATGCTTCCTACAGATAGGACCAGAGGTGCCTGCCTACATGTCCCTGAGTACAGTCAGCACCCAGTGTTGGGGCCCCAGGGCATGCTTCCCTAAGTCTCAGGTCCAAGGCCAGGCTTCCTTCTGACTGCCTCCTATCCTGTAGGGAAACTGCTATGTCTGGAATCTGACGGGGGGCATTGGCGACGAGGTGACCCAGCTCATCCCCAAGACCAAGATTCCTGCTCACACACGCTACGCTCTGCAGTGCCGCTTCAGCCCCGATTCCACGTGCGTCAGGGCCTGGTGGCCTGGAAGGGGTCTTGCCTGAGGTTGGGGGCTTGATGGGTTGGGGCCTACCTGGTATGTGGCACAACGGTGTAGGGTGGGAGGCTACTGCTCAACACCCCACACTTACCCCCAGGCTCCTTGCCACCTGCTCAGCTGACCAGACTTGCAAGATTTGGAGGACATCCAACTTTTCCCTGATGACAGAGCTGAGCATCAGAAGTGGCAACCCTGGAGAGTCATCTCGGGGCTGGATGTGGGGCTGCGCCTTCTCAGGGGACTCCCAGTACATCGTCACTGGTGAGCCCGGCCCTCCTGCCCCCTACCCACTCTGCTTAGGCCTCTAGGGCCAGCCCATCATGGCTGCTGCTTCTCTGCCTCGATTGGCCTAGCCCAGCCTATACCCTGAGCTATTGCCTGACCCTTCCTCAGCCTCCTCTGACAACCTGGCCCGGCTCTGGTGTGTGGAGACTGGAGAGATCAAGAGGGAGTACGGTGGCCACCAAAAGGCTGTTGTCTGCTTGGCCTTCAATGACAGCGTGCTGGGCTAGCCTGTGCCCTCAGAACTGCAGGCATCCATCTGACAGCTGGGACTGCCTGGTGCACATGGCACTGGCTGGATGGACCTGCACAGCACCAGGTCAGAGTGAAACCCTACGGGCTAGCTTCTGCCAGCCCCAGCTAACCAGACCTGACTGGGCTCCTCTGGCTCCCCTGGCTCCCCTGGCCAGGCTAAGCCTACTAGGCCATCTGCCGTGGGGCTTTCTCAGCTCCCAGTTGCTTACCTGTATGTAACAGGGCTCAGGAGGCCATCGGAACCAGGCTGCATGATATGGGCTAGGATAGCCTACATTC
>CAUYRH010177946.1:0-13446 GCA_963574655.1 Perodicticus potto
TCTGTCCCAGACACCAGCCTGGGCACAGGTCACATGTCCAGGGACTCAGAGCTTCCCACAGATGTCTGTACCAAGGAGCTGTTGGGGTCCATGCACACTGTCTGCATGTGTCTAGAATGAAAAGGGGAAATCCTAGTCAAAAGGAATAACACATTACTATTTTTTTTTTTTTTTGAGACAGAGCCTCAAGCTCTCACCCTGGATAGAGTGCCGTGGCATCACAGCTCACAGCAACCTCCGATTCCTGGGCTCAAGCGAGTCTCTTGCCTCTACCTCCCAAGTAGCTGGGACTACAGGCACCCGCCACAACGCCCGGCCATTTTTTGGTTGCAGCCACCATTGTTGTTTGGCGGGCCCGGGGCTGGATTCAAACCCACCAGCTTAGGTGTACGTGGCTAGCGCCTTAGCCCGTTGAGCCACAGGCGCCGAGCCAGTCTTAATTTTTCCTTATGTGGACATGGCAGCTTATAGGAAAACTTAAAGCTGGAGATTATGTGCTTTTCTTCCAGGGAAGGTGCTTGTTTTGATATTACTCCCTGTTGCCTCACTGGTATTTTAATTAGTTGAAAACTAAAGTTGGTTAATGGATCACCTCTGATTGTGACCCCCCTGGATAAAATCTGAGGATTAAGTGATTTGTAACCCACATTATCCTTCTGATCATTTGGCAAAAATCAAACAAACAGGGCAGGAGAAAATTTAGCTTTTTTGGATTAGATGTTAAGGACATGTGGGTTTCTCGCCATTAGTGTTTTTCTGGGATGGGATATCTTTACTCAGAACTGAGTATAGATTGCTAATTTGGCCCTTCCACCTTTAAGCAGGGTTTCATAACCATATAAATTGAAAACACCTTTAAAAAAGTCCTTTATTCACAACATTCAAAAGAAACTTTCAATTTGTAGTTTCATGTATATATATTTGGTGATTTTTCTTTGGTTAAAAATTTGTATTTGGTTTTTATGTCTCTCTAGATCAACTTTCTTCTCCTTCAAGAAAAATTCAGAAAAGTTTTCCCTGAAAGTAAAGCCCTCATACCCTTTTTTTTTTTCCTGTCTAGTTTGAGGAGTGTTTCTCTTTTTTTGTTGTTGTTTATAGTTTTTTTTCTTTTTTGGCATTGTTTGCCAGGGTTTCAAGTTTATAGTGAGAGGTGAGGCAACGTTGATCTTGGCAGAACAGTGCAAAGCCAGTAGAGTCATTAAGTGACGCAATCTTTTGACTTTTTTTTTTTCTTTCTGTTAAAGCTCTCTGACACAGCTGGCTATTCTAGTCCCAGAAGAAAAGAGAAGAGACTTTCCAAAGATCTGGATGGAACGATAGAAGTTTGGAGCATGTTAAAAAGAAGCTCCAAAAACCTTCACAAAAAACTCAGATAATTCCAACAAACTTCTTGGCTCTGTGGAATCTTTCTCAGTTGTTCAGAACTTGAATTTTTATTATAGAGGATGATGGGACAAGGCAATAGTGATCAAGGAAAGTTATGTTGGATTCCTGCTCATCTGTCTGCATCTCCTTCCAACTGGAAAAATCTTCAGTCCACAAAAAGCATTATTAACAAGACTGAAGAACACATCTTACCCTGATTCTGGATGCTGTTGGCATTGAGGATTCAATCCACTTCACCGGGATTTTCTGGACTCAGTTCAAGAAAAATAGAAGGAAGCAATACTTAAGGATTTCACTGTCTGCATTAGTCCTGTGCTGTGTTACATTTTGGGTTTTGTTTGGAACAAGTGAGGGATAGCTCTGTCATCTGGATCTAAGAGGATATCTTGAGTCCCTTGAGCTACATATATGATGTTTGGAAGGCATTAAACTCAAAAGTCTTTCAGCATAAATTCACTGAATTCTGGTTTGTCTTTATTTCGAGAACTCAGTAGACAGAAATTTCCTGCCAAAAAGATACAAAACTTTTGCTGTGTTTTTGGGTTAACTGTGAACAATAATGTCTTGGAAGAGAAATTATTTTTCAGGGGGCCGAGGTAGTGTCCAAGGGATGTTTGCACCTCGAAGCTCAACCTCTATAGCCCCCAGCAAAGGCCTGAGCAATGAGCCAGGGCAAAACAGCTGCTTCCTCAACAGTGCCCTGCAGGTAAGGGTAATTTCTTTCTTTTAAGTGAGCTTTGGCTTCTAGTTGCTAATGCTGTATTTCTGATAACTCAATTTTAAATATTATACTTGGCAGTCTCTATTTGGGGTCTGTAACTTGAGATAATTTTTATTTATTTTTTATTTATTTTTTTTTGAGACAGAGCCTCAAGCTGTCACCCTGGATAGAGTGCCGTGGCATCACAGCTCACAGCAACCTCCAGTTCCTGGGCTCAAGCGAGTCTCTTGCCACCGCCTCCCAAGTAGCTGAGACTACAGGCACCCCCCACAACGCCCGGCCATTTTTTTGTTGCAGCCATCATTGTTGTTTAGCTAGCCCGGGCTGGATTCGAACCCGCCAGCTCAGGTGTACGTGGCTGGCGCCTTAGCCTGTTGGGCGCCTGTGAGATAATTTTTAAAGTTTATCTGTATGATCTTAGGCGAATCATTTCTCTTTGAATCTCAATTACCTCATTTGTAAAAAGGAGGATTAATGATAATAAGAGAAATAAATAATATCTATTATTTATCTGCCTATAGGGAGTTACCAGGTGATCTTCCTATTCTTTCCTGAACTGTCTGTTTCCTTTTTTACCTTTTACGACCAATGTGTCTTATCACCCTAGTTGCTTTTCTCTCTTATAGAAAGCAAAATTCTTTACACAAGTCAAAGACTTTCAGGTATGTTGTTCCTGTCTCATAATATTCAGGCTCTTAACCCACACAATGAATGGAATCCAGTGTTTGTCCACTTCTTTTTCTTCTCTGAGCTCTCTCTCTCTTTTTTTTTAATTATTATTCTTTATTAAATCATAACTTTGTATAATGATGCATTTATGGGGTTCAGGATATTGCTTCGATATACAATGTGAAATGCTTACATTGATCTAACACATCCATCACTGTTATACTCATTTCTTAATAGTTTTGTAATGTAACATTGCATCATACACATTTGGTGAGGTCCCCTCTGAGCTCTCTTGTATTGTCTCATGATTGGTGTCTAGTCAGATATGTTTGAACAGAGCTAGTGTAAAGTAAATTCCTTTAATTCCTATTATCTACCCTAGATCTTTTCTTTTCTTTTCTTTCTTTTTTGAGGCAGACTCTGAAGCTGTCACCCTGGGTGTCATAGCGCATAGCAATCTCAAACTCTTGGGCTTAAAAGATCCTCTTGCCTCAGTTTTTCTATTTTTAGTAGAGACGGGGTCTCTCTTTTGCTCAGGCTGGTCTTGAACTTGTGAACTCAAGCAGTTCATCCACCTCAGCCTCCCAGAGTGCTAGGACTACAGCATGCCTGGCACCCCCTAGATTTTTTCCTTTTGTTGTTGGTTGGTATTTTACTGGTCTCAGAATTCCGAAGTTACCTGTCTGTCTGTCTGTTCTACCTAATCAGGCCCATAGAGTGTTAGGTTCATCCACTTGGCCTAACTTTTAAGTAATTACTTTCCCCTCTTTTCTGCTTTTTGGAGTAAAAGTAAATGAAATTTGCCACCCAAGATAATTATATTTGGGTAAAATATTAACTTGACTTGCTTCTCAGATGTAATGAGAAAATGAGTTGCTATGAGAGAAGAAAAGATAATTGGTATAAAGAACATTGGACTTGGCTCGGCGCCTGTGGCTCAATGGGCTAAGGCGCCAGCCACGTACACCTGAGCTGGCAGGTTCGAATACAGCCCGGGCCCCGCCAAACAACAATGATGGCTACAACCAAAAAATGGCCGGGCATTGTGGCAGGCGCCTGTAGTCCCAGCTACTTGGGAGGCAGAGGCAGGAGACATGCTTGAGCCCAGGAATTGGAGTTGCTGTGAGCTGTGATGCCACGGCACTCTGTCCAGGATGACAGCTTGAGGCTCTGTCTCAAAAAAAAAGAACATTGGACTTGGGAATTAGGAGACCTGAATTCTAGTTTTAGCCTTCTGTGTGACCTTGTACAGGTAGCAGTATCTGAGTTTCCTCACTCATAATGTAAGAATCTTGCTAAGTTTATCTATGTAATAAAAATACTCAGCCAGATGAGGTGGCTCACACCTATAATCCTAGCACTCCGGGAGGCTGAGGTGGGAGGATAGCTTGAGGAGTTGACGGGAGAGCGGTCTAAGCAAGAGCAAGACTGTTTCTGTTAAAAATAGAAAATGTGGTCTGTAGTCTCAGGTACTCCAGAGGCTGAGTCAGGAGGGTTGCTTGAGCCCAGGAGTTGGAGGTTGCAGTGAGCTTTGATGACGCCACTGTACTCTATCCCAGGTGAAAAAGCAAGACTCTTTATCAAAAAAGGGGAAAAAAAGAGGCTTGGCGCCTGTGGCTCAAGCGGGCTAAGGTGCCAGCCACGTACACCTGAGCTGGTGGGTTCGAATCCAGCCGGGGCCTACCAAACAACAATGATGGCTGCAACTGAAAAATAGCTGGGTGTTGTGGTGGGCGCCTGTAGTCCCAGCTACTTGGGAGGCGGAGGCAGGAGAATCGCTTAAGCCTAGGAGTTGGAGGTTGCTGTGAGCTGTGATGTCACAGTAATCTACCCAAGGCAGCAGCTTGAGGCTGTGCCTCAAAAAAAAAAAAAAAAGAAAGAAAGAAAGGAAAAAACAAACAAAAAACAGAAGTGGCATGGTGGGGTAGGCATGTAAGTCCCAGCTACTTAAGAGGCTACTTCAGGCCAGACTTTGGAGGCTGTGATAAGCCATGATCACACCACTGCACAAAGACCCTGTCTCTTTAATAATCAAACAAACAAATAAAAAATTTTTAGAGTGTGTATTGTGAGACATAAGTAAGAAGAAGCTCCAGAGGTGTGCTATGATCTGGGGCTTCAGAAGTAGTGCTTTTCATGTTTAGATTTTACTTAGTATCTTCTTCTGTTCAAGGATCCTATCCAGGTTAGCATGTTTATGTTTATTGTCATTTGATAGTTTCCTACAATGTTCATGTTGTTGATGACTTTGCAAAGTTTTAAGGAATACTGAGCAAGTATTTTATAGGATCCCCCTTTATAGGAATTTTTCTGTTGTTTTTCTCATGATTAGACTTGGGTAATGGGTTTTGGAGAGGAAGACAACAAAAGTAAAGTACCCAAGTACCATTTAAGGGTATGTACTATGACCATGATTTATTTATCACTGTCTATATACTTATTTTTATGGAGGAAAGTTCCAAAGACTGAGAATTCTATTGAAGACAAAATTCTACAGCATCTATATTCATTAGTGAAATTGGTCTAAAGTTCTCCTATTTAGGAGAATATAGATGCAAAAATTCTCAACAAAATCCTAGCCAATAGATTACAGCTTATCATCAAAAAAGTCATACCTCATGATCAAGTAGGTTTCATCCCAGGGATGCAAGGCTGGTTTAATATACGTACATCCATAAACATTATTTACCATATCAACAGAAGCAAAAACAAAGCCTATATGATTCTCTAAATAGATGGAGAAAAAGCTTTTGGTAAAATTCAGCATCCTTTTCTAATTAGAACACTGAAGAGTTAGGCATAGGTGGCACATTTCTTAAACTGATTGAAGCTATCTGTGACAAACCCACAGCTAATATTTTACTGAATGGAGTTAAACTGAAAGCTTTTCCACTTAGCACTGGAACCAGACAAAGTTGTCCTCTGTCACCATTACTATTCAACATAGTGCTGGAAGTTCTAGCCAATATAATTAGGCAAGACAAGAAAATAAAGGGCATCCTAATGGGAACAGAGGAGGTCAAACTCTCCCTCTATGCTGATGATATGATATACTTAGAGAACCCCAAAGACTCAACCACAAGACTCTTGGAAGAGAGTCCATGGTGGTAGAAGTCATCAAAAAATACACTAATGTCTCAGAATATAAAATCAATGTCCACAAGTTAGTTGCCTTTGTATACACCAATAACAGCCAAGATGAGAGGCTAATTAAGGATACAACTCCCTTCACCATAGCCCCAAAGAAAATGAAATACCTAGGAACATACCTAGCAAAAGAGTTGGAGGACCTCTATAAAGAAAATTATGAAACCCTAAGAAAAGAAATAGCAGAGGACTTTAACAAATGGAAGAACATACCATGCTCATGGCTGGGAAGAATCAACATTGTTAAAATGTCTATACTTCCCAGAGCAATCTACTGATTCAATGCCATCCCTATTAAAATACCAACATCCTATTTTCAAGACTTGGAAAAAATGATTCTGTGTTTTGTATGGAACCAGAAAAACCCCATATAGCTAAGGCAGTTCTTAGTAATAAAAACGAAGCTGGGAGCATCACCAAACCAGATTTTAGGCTGTCCTACAAGGCCACAGTGGTTAAGACAACATGGTACTGCCACAAAAATAGAGACATTGACATTTGGAATCGAATAGAAAACCAGGAAATGAAACCAACAACTTAAAATCACATAATCTTCGATAACCAAACAAAAACGTACACTGGGGGAAAGACTCCCTAAATAAATGGTGCTGGGAGACCTGGATATCCACATGTAAAAGATTGAAACTGGACCCGCACCTTTCTCTGCTCACAAAAATTGATTCAGTAATCCTCAAAGAAAGCATAGGAAAAACACTGTAAGATATTGGCCTAGGGAAAGACTTTATGAAAAAGACTGCCATGGCAATTGCAACAACAACAAAAATAAACAGATGGGTTGGCGCGATGCCTGTGGCTCAATGGGCTAAGGCTCCAGCCACGTACACCTGAGCTGGCGGGTTCGAATCCAGCCTGGGCCCGCCAAACAACAATGATGGCTGCAACCAAAAAATGGCCGGGCGTCGTGGTGGGCGCCTGTAGTCCCACTACTTTGGAGGCAGAGGCAGGATACTTGCTTGAGCCCAGTAATTGGAGGTTGCTGTGAGCTGTGATGCCATGGCACTCTATCGAGGGTGATAGCTTGAGGCAGTTCGGCGGAGGCCGAGTTTAAACCCACCACCTTCGGTGTATGGGGCCGGCACCCTACTTGATGAACCACAGGCGCCACCCTGTACAATAATTTTTAATTCAACTTGTTAATATGTTGTTTAGGATATTGCATCCTCATTTATAAGTGAAATATGTTTGTAATTTCCCTTTATCATAATGTATTTTTTCCAATTTTAATATCAGGTATATCCTGATGAAGTAGAATGATTTTGAAGTATTTCTTCTTTTTCTATTGTCTATAAGATTTGGCATGATCTGTTATTTGAAATTATCTTCTATTTTTATTTATAAAAATAAATATTCTCTATTTTTTGAGACTTTGGAAAAAAAAAAAGTTGATGACTCCATACTGAACCTCAGAGTCAATGCATTCTATGATAGACATACTTTTATCTGTATGTGAATGTTACATTTTTGCATCATCATTATTATTGCTCAATATTTCATTGCAGCATCATTTGATTTCTTTTCCGATTGTATTTATCTCTGTTCATTCTTTACGAGATTTTTGTTTGTAGTTCTTATCTTCAACATTGTTATTGTTATTAAATTTTAAGCCTCTTTAATTTTGTGAAGGCAAAAAGTGGAAACCAAATAAACACATGTACATGTATAGAGAAAATTAAAAAAAAAAGGCTAATCTATTCACAATAGATTTGTCACAGAAATAGTGAGTTAACTGGGAATAACTATGCCACTTAAAAAAAAAAAAACAACAGACAAAATGATTCCTGGTAGTTTTTACGTATTAACTTATTTACGGTTGTTTCTCTTAATTTTTAGGACATGATTTCCAACAATTTAAATCTCTTTGCTTAAAAATAATAAATGTTGGGTGGCTCCTGTGGCTCAAAGGAGTAAGGCGCCGGCCCCATATGCCAGAGGTGGTGGGTTCAAACCCAGCCCTGGCCAAAAACTGCAAAAAGAAAAAAAAGTTACGATTAGTGAAGATCTTATTCTATATAACAGTACTTAAAAAGAAATCTTTTTTCCTATCTTTGTGATAAGTAATATCTACTTTTAGATATTAATAAATTAGGAAAAAAACCCAAAATTCTATAGCATGGTTCAAGCTTCTAATATAAATTTTAAAATATTCTTGTTCTTCATGTGTAGAACTTAAAAAAAACCCCTTACTCTGTAGCATTTAACCCATAAATTTCCTCTTCAGGATCACATTTGAACTTCGTTATATCATATTTTCATTGTGTGACCCTCACTTTATGTTCAAATTAATATCTGTCCCAGAATATGGCCATTCATTCCTCTTATTATATAGTTTCCTTTCTTAAACTTTTTTTTTTAACATTCTAGAGTGAGTTTTTCTCTTGGAAACAAAAGATATTTCCTGCATTCATTACCTATATTTGCTTACACTCTTTAAAATTAAAAGGTATCTCTTTATAAAGAAGTATTTTCACTTTTTTGCCAGGTTTTATGGCACTTGGACATCTTTCGACGTAGCTTTAGACAGCTTACAACTCATAAGTGCATGGGAGATTCCTGCATCTTTTGTGCTCTCAAGGTAAGTACTTAAAAAGAAAAAAAATTTTTTTTTTTTTTTTGAGACAGATTCTCACTTCGTAGCCCTCTGTTGTGGTGTCACAGCTCACAGCAACCTCAAACTCCTGAGCCTAAGCGATTCTCTTGCCTTAGCCTCCCAAGTAGCTGGGTCTACAGGTGCCCGCCACAAGGTCCAGCCAATTTTTTTTTTTTTTTTTGACCGAGAGCCTCAAGCTGTCACCCTGGGTAGAGTGCTGTGGCATCATAGCTCACGGCAACCTCCAACTCCTGGGCTCAAGCGATTCTCCTGCCTCCACCTCCCAAGTAGCTGGGACTACAGACACCTACCACAAAACCCGGCTATTTTTTTGTTGTTGCAGCCGTCATTGTTGTTTGGTGGGCCCAGGCTGGATTCGAACCCGCCAGCTCAGGTGTATGTGGCTGGTGCCTTAGCTGCTTGAGCCACTGGCGAAGAGCTAGGCCCGGCTATTTTTTTAAAAAAGATGGGGTTTCGCTCTAGCTCTGGCTCAGGCTGGTCTCAAACTCATGAGCTTAGGCAATCCACTTGCCTCGGCCTCCCAGAGTGTTAGAATTACAGGAGTGAGCCACCACTTCAAATTTAATTCTTTTCACTATCTTTAGATTGCTAAATGGTAAATATTCTGGTGGTTTGGTTAATCAGAGTGATACTAAAGAATTTGTTCCTGAATTATCTGCCTATTGTTTAGTATAAAAATGAATATGATTGGTTTTGCTTGCTTCAAAGAATTATTACTTGGCTTGAGTAGTCTCTTTTTCTTTTTCCTTTTTTTTTGATACAGAGTCTTACTCTGTTGCCTTCAGTAGAGTGCAGTAGAGATTTCTGGTATGCTGCTAATGAAAGAACTATGTATGATGTGTAACAGGCAATTCTCTGTTACTTTATCTGTTTTCCTAACATGGAGTTTTCCTGGTCCTGATGTATAATGGGTTATTTGTGTTTGCATGAGTAGAGTGTGCTGTGGGGTCACAGCTCACAGCAACCTCAAACTCTTTTTTGGGCTTAAGTGATTCTCTTGCCTCAGCCTCTCAAGAAGCTGGGACTACAGGCACGCCTGCCACAATGCCCAGCTATTTTTTGGTTGTAGTTGTCATTGTTGTTTGGCAGGCCTGGGCTGGATTTGAACCCACCAGCTCTGGTGTATGTGGCTGGTGCCCTAGCTGACTGAGCTACAGATGCTGAGCTAAGTAGTCTCTTTTTCTGAAACATTTTTGCTTCTACAGCTTTATTTGATATGATAGGATACTATGCAAGTGTGCTTCTGCTTTGAGTATTACCTTGAAAGCTAATTCTAAATTTTCATCTTTTTTTTTTTTTGTAGAGATAGAGTCTCACCTTATTGCCCATGGTAGAGTGCCATGGCGTCACACAACTCACAGCAACCTCCAACTCCTGGGCTTAGGTGATTCTCTTGCCTTAGCCTCCCAAGTAACTGGGACTACAGGGACCCGCCACAACTCCCAGCTATTTTTCTGTTTTGCAGTTCGGCCGAGGCTAGGTTTTTTGTTTTTTTTGAGACAGAGCCTCAAACTGTCACCCTGGATAGAGTGCCATGGCATCACAGCTCCGGCATCACAGCTCACAGCAACCTCCAACTCCTGGGCTCAAGCAAGTCTCCTGCCTCTGCTTCCCAAGTAGCTGGGACTACAGGTGCCCGCACAATGCCCGGCCATTTTTTGGTTGCAGCCATTGTTGTGTGGTGGGCCAGTTAAGGTGTACGTGGCTGGCGCCTTAGCCCGTTGAGCCACAGGCGCTGAGCCACGGAGGCTAGGTTTGAACCTGCCACCTTTGGTATATGGGGCCGGCGCCCTACTCGATGAGCCACAGGTGCCGCCCTAAATTTTCATTTTAAAAGAACAAACAACTCAGTATTTTTAATGGAATTGACTTTTGTTAGTTAAAGCTAAGTTTATCAACAAACTCTTTCTATTTAGAAATGCCCATACTAAAATTTTCCCATTTTCCTATTTCTTAATGTTTTCCATTACCACATTTAATAGATTTTTTTTTTTGAGGCAAAGTCTCACTATGTCACCCTTGGTAGAGTGCTTTGGCATCACAGCTCACAGCAACCTTCAACTCTTGGGCTTAAGTGATTCTCTTGCCTCAGCCTCCCAAGTAGCTGGGACTACAGGTACCTGCCACAATAAGCAGTTATTTTTTTTGTTGTTGCAGTTATCGTTGTTGTTTAGCAGGCCCAGGCTGGGTTTGAGCCCACCACCCTCGGTGCATGTGGCTGGTGTTGTAACCACTGTACTAGGGGCACCGAGCCAACATTTAGTAGCTTCTTTAGACCACTTCTGTATTCCATGCATTGTCTGGTCCACCTTTTTCGTTTCTGAATACAATAAAACCCGGGATTCATTTAGAGACAAAAAAAATGCCTTAAAGTAAGAGATTTCTGGTATGCTGCTAATGAAAGAAATATGTATGATGTGTAACAGGCCAATTCTCTGTTGCTTTATCTGTTTTCCCAACATGGAGTTTTCCTTTGTTTTCTTGGTCCTGATGTATAATGGGTTATTTGTGTTTGCGTGAGTCTGCTTAATTTCTTAGTAAGCTTCCACAGTCATTTTTCAGTCTTATGAATTCTGAATTGAATTCTTGGTTTGTTGTAGGGATGCTTGCATGTGATCATTATATTTTAATTTAGTTGGTTTTACATCTTTAAGTAGGAATTGTGACTAAAAATCTAGGAGAATTTTCCAGTTAAATTGGTTATTTGCAATAACTGATTCAAAACTTTTTTTTTTTTTTTGTAGAGACAGAGTTTTACTTTATCACCCTCGGTAGAGTGCTGTGGCGTCACACAGCTCCCAGCAACCTCCAACTCCTGGGCTTGGTGATTCTCCTGCCTCAGCCTCCCGAGTAGCTGGGAGTACAGGGGCCCGCCACAACGTCCGACTATTTTTCTGTTTTGCAGTTCGGCTGAGGCTGGGTTTGAACCTGCCACCTTTGGTATATGGGACCAGCACCCTACTCGATGAGCCACAGGCACCACCCTCAAAACATTTTTTGACCTGTATCACTTTGTAGTTTTTAAGTCCATGATAGACAGATATCTTTAGAAAGAGAAGAGTCTTTTGAATTTTTTGCCCCTCAGCTCACAAATTACCTCTTCTTTTTCTTTTCTTTCTTTCTTTTTTTTTTTTTTTTAAAAGATAGAGCCTCATTCTGTCACCCTGGCTAGAGTATAGTGGCATCATCATAGCTCACTACAACCTCAAACTCCTGGGCTCCAGTTATTCTCCTGCCTTAGCCTCCTATGTAGCTGAGACTATAGGTGTGTGCCACCACATCTGGCTATTTTTTTTCATTTTTGGTAGAGAAGGGGTATCACTCTTACTTAGGCTGGTCTTTAACTGACCTCAAGCAATCTTCCCACCTTGGCCTCCCAAGGTGCTAGGATTACAGGAGTGAGCCACTGTGTCTTACAAACATCTTTTTTTCCTCTACCTTTTGTTTGGAACTAATGCAACTTATAACAAATCATAAAATACAAAATATTGGTTAATTAGGGGGTTTAATTATGAATTTTAATAAAATGAAAATTTTTTACAAAGTGATTATAACATTTCTTACTCTGCCTGTTCAGATAGAAGCCCAACCAAAAGTGCATTTGATCTAATTTTCTGAAATGTACATTGACATTGAGTATGTAATCTTAGATAGGAAGAAATGTAGTGGCTCCTTGGTAAATAAGTCCTAGGGAGGTCTGATTCATGGCATTAAAACTATGCTTGGGATATACATGCTAGTGGCATCTGAACCCTAGAGAAATCCCTGGTAGAAGAACCTCCTGCAAATGGAAACTCTTAGCCTGTACTAAGAAGAGATATAGAATTCGTATGACCTCTGACATGCCTATGCCTTTGACTAGTCAGAACTGTACTACCCTCTACATTGACCCAGGTGGGACCCAGAGAACTGGCTGGCATACTCTTCTGCTTAATTTTTCAGAAGGACAAATCATTTCTTTAATATAAATCAGTATCATTATAAAAGCCAAAAAGATGGAAAAAATCAACCACCAGATGTTATGGTACATCTTCTGAGACACTGAAGTACAGAGGGGAAATTGTTTTCAGCCTTTGGGGGTTGAGGAGATTTATGGGGGCTGTTTCAGAGAAGCAATTGCTTGGAATGGATAGGTAAATGGCTTAAAGGATTAAAGGTTACATTTTGGGTCTTCATAACTCCTGGGATGTGTTAGAATTCTGGTATTTAATTACATCTAATCAAGAGATTTATTTTCCTTACTTGACTCTTAATGTTATGTTGGGAGTGTAATAAAGATATAATTTTTTCAACCAAAGTCCTTTTTAATCCCTCCATGCTTATATAAATGTTAAATAATTAGGCTCTAGTTTGCACAGACTTCATATTTTAGATGGCATCATTGCCATTCCTTTATCATATTGTTGGCTGTGCATGATGCTTGTGCTTATAGTTCCAGTTACTCAGGAGACTGAGGTGGGATTGCTTGAGCCTAGGAATTTGAGGTTTCAGTGGGCTATGATTGCCCCACTCTACTCCATGCTGGGTGACAGCAATACCTCATTTTTGTTTTTATTTTTTTAATTTATATTTTTCGAGACAATGTCACTATGTCGCTCTCGGTAGAGTGCTGTGGTGTCATAGCTCACAGAAACCTCCAACTCTTGGGCTTAAGCGATTCTCTTGCCTCAGCCTCCCACGTAACTGGGACTACAGGTGCCCGCCACAACACCCGGCTATTTTTTGTTGCAGTTGTCAATTGTTACTTAGCTGGCTTGGGCTGTGTTTGAATTTGCCAGCCTTGGTGGTGGCTGGTGCCGTGAACACTGTGATATAGATGCCAAGCCAATACCTCATTTCTTTTCTTTTTTTTTTTTGAGACAGAGCCTCAAGCTGTCACCCAGGATAGAGTGCT
>CAUYRH010177947.1:0-37486 GCA_963574655.1 Perodicticus potto
TCCTTCACTTTACACTTGGGACTAAATGTGGAACCCCCATTTCCTATGCCTAGGTCAGTTTCTTGTGAATCTCCTAGGCCTGAATTCATGGATGGACTGTGTCCATTCATTGATGCACTCATTCACCTTCCCCCCGGCGGAAGGGACTGCATTCATTCGTTTCCTGGCTAAGGAACCCATACACCTATATATACCCTGAGGCTAGAGGCCTAGAGGAGGAGACGGGGAAAGACCGGGAGAGGAATGGAGAGAGCATCTCTCTCCCCACTTGAAATCTCTCCCTCTACCAGGAACTTTGGTGTTTTCTGTATTCTTTTCTGTAAATCAATTCTGTCTTATCACGGACGGGTGGTGGGGGGGGAAATAATGTAATGAAGAATAATAAAATACATGTATTTAAAAAAAAAAAAGAACTTAAAAAAAAAAAATCTCACGTAATTTTTATGACAATCCTGAAACTACAGGCTCCTTTTACTCCTTCCCAAGTCCTTCGCTGGGGGAAGTACGTATTATTAGAACGTGATAGTAAGTCAGGGACTCCTGCTAGAGAAACAAAATGCATACCCTGCTCTGCTTCAAAAGTCACCCTCCACTCCACCACTGGAAATGATGAGCTCGTTTAAAGTCATTTAACATGGCACCAATGAATTTCTTCCTTTTAAATGTGAGAAGCCAACCATGCTGAAGAATAACGTCTTTTCTCTTCAGAATTGTCCTCCAGAAGACTTTGACTTGGAGTCATTAGTGGGCATTGAAAAAAAACAATTGATATTTACTTAGAGAGAAATATTTAATGATAGTTTGATAAAAGATAAGATGAGACCCAATGGGATCTCTATACATAATAATCATGATTAATGGCACCCCATGGAATTAGAATTTTACAAAGGCTTCCCTTTGTAAATAGGTTTTTAGAAAATGTTTACCTGCTAGCTACCAAAGAACCCCATTAACAACGCCCCCCAAACTTAGTCATACATAGTAAATGTTCATATGAGGAGCTTCCAGGTCAGACGTTTACCTCTTTGGGCATGCACAAAGATCAGGTGAGTCTTCCTGTAAGATACTAGGATGGACTAGCCAGGATCCCAGCGGGAAACAGACAACACATTCAGAGTGGGCCATCTAATGTGAGTTTAATAAAAAGTGCCTTTACAGAGGTATAGAGAAGAATCTGGGAAACCATAAGGTCCAATGCTTTACTCTGGGGCTATGCCCATGTGGGAAGTACTTGCATGCCAGGGCCGAAGCCCAAGGGAGAGTACTTACCAGAAGAAAGGCAGGTCAGGGGAAAGAGAGGAGAAGGGAGAGTGAGAAGGACGGGAGAAAAAACATAGAGCCAAGTGCCAGGAACTGTGCAGTTTTGATAGGTCCACTGTGACAGCCCCATAGAGTGGGAGCAGGTGAATGAATGCTCACTCCTCATTCTCCTTCTGCTTTGCTATTTGCAGGTCACCCAACAGAATCTAGAGAGAAGGGATGCAGTTGAAACAGCCAGCTTCCCAGGCTACAGGGCAGAGTGGTGAAGGGACACCATAGAGCTGAGAGGAACGATGTCCATCACAGAGACTCTCCCCCCATCTTTCTTTTCCACAAAGACAGATGAGGGAGCAGCAAGCTCTTTCATTAGAGTATTCTCCTCCATCCTTGTGGCTTTACATAACCGACAATCAGAACAGGTGCAGTTACAGCCCCTCTCCCGCCTTATGAGGTCCTCCAAGGACTCTTATTTCCAGAGGCCTTTGCTCTTAGCCAGCCATCGTAAACATCATTGCCTTCTCCCACCTGAGGAGTTACTTGTTGACAGTTTAAAACATTTGGTCTCCCAAGACTGTTTGACCTTCTATAGTACACTTCAGGGGATGTAACAATTCCTAAACTTAAAAAGATATATTGATAAATTCAAGCACTTACTATAAAGACTCCGTATTAGATACCCATCTATTTTGTTGATCAGCATTGCGCAAAGAGCTTTGGAACATATAGAAGGAGAATGAAGGTAACTCTTGCAGAAGTGCAGCTGGTGGAGATACTTTTCTGCAGAGAGTTCCCCTCAAATCTTTGGCATGAGTTCCGTCTGCTTGGATCTCCTCTGGGACCAATACTCCCAGCCTTTCTCTTTCTGAGATCAGTGACAACAGTGAACAAGTATTTACTGTGCACTCCCCATGTGTCAAGCCCTGCTCTGGGTCCTCAGAATTCAGAAAAACAGCCTGTCTGTAGGCACATTTCTGGAACACGATCTAAATTCAGTTCCCTTTGATACTCAAGATCCTTCAAGAGATTCCTGTTCTTTCCTCCTGGAGACTCAATTCACCACTGATACTATGTTTCACAGTTTGATGGGTATAAATGTAGATTTAGACTTCCTAAATATTTGCTCATTCTGTGTGGGTTAGAACCACACAATCCCATTCAAACATACACCTTTTCATGTCAAAAATCATTGCCAGAAATTATTATCAAACTCTAAGAATGAAACTGAACTTGATTTCATCTTCACCAGCAGTAGAAACAGGACTCTAAGGACACATAAAAGTAATAGGAATCTGGAACTCTGAAGTGAGGGTTTTTATTTGAAGAAAAACAACTTAAGGGAAAATTAAGTCTATTAATCAAATGGGATTTGTTTGTTTGTTTGTTTGTTTGAGAGACTTCAAGACCAGAGATAATGTGAAATATCCTCAGGACAGCCACAGTTGAGTTATTTTGATAGATTAAAAGAAAACCAAAGGAAGGACATTCCAGATGGCACCAACAATGTGAGCCTCAGCAGAGCCCTGTGACTCCACTCTCACACGAAGGACTTGGGGGCACAGAAAGATTTGACTAGAAGGAAAGTTTGGATCCTGATGAGAGAGAAACTGTTGTTATATCTGCTGTGCAGTCTGATAGGTAATGGGAAACCTTGCAAGATTTTGTTTTATTTATTATTTAACAGAGGAATGACGTGGTGAGGACTATGGAGATACAGTTATGTTGAGTTAGAAACAACAAGGCGACCTGGCTGGCTGTAAAGGCTTGGTGAAGTGGCCGACCTTGGCATTCGAGCTATGTAAGTGAAGGGAAAGAAGGTTCAGTATGTACTCAACAATCCTGCTGATTATTTTAACAGACATAAAGCCTTAAACACGCAAGAAGGCAGCATTACCAGGGCTGGACTCGGAAACTCATTTTGCTCTAAGGCCCAGTTCTATGTCCTCCTGTAAACAATAACGAAGAAAGGCAAAATGGAGCTGAATGTAGACGGGTCCACAGGCACATGGGTAGGAGAATGGCTGGAAGGATCCTGGTTCCTGAAGCATTACGTATGGAACAAAGGAATGCAACAGAGTGGGAAGGAGAGAGATGCGTGGGCCACTCCACGCGGCTCTGTGGAAGATGCAGAGTGCGGTGGGAGGCGATGTCACTGCCGCTCCCGCTGTCACCCAGTCTTCCTCTAGTCTAAGTTGGTAATCATTTGCTGCCCAACATCCCAAGTCTCAGTAAAACTGAAGCATAGATTACCTTTCTGATGTTGAAGAGAGGCTGACAAGCCATGTCAAGATCGGACCCAAAGTGCTAAACAATGTTGAGGAGCGACACGAAGGCCTGATCACGTCATGTCCCTGCTGTCACTGCCCAACTCTTCCGACCTCTGTGCCCCCTACCGTGTTGCTGCGTCGGACAACACCAAATCAGGCCCTGCCAGCCTGGAATGGTAGCATAGATTATGGGCTTACCTTTTATAACAGACCTTATCCTTTAAGGTACAGATAAGAAATGATTTGCTGTCAATGCCCTAGAATGTAAACTCCACGAGAGAAGAAAACGTGCTACCTGGTGTTCACTGCCATATATGTCACCGGTACGTGGTAGGTACTAGTGTGCATTTGATGGGAATTGATTTAATGAATAAAATATAAATAAGCCTTTATATATAACTTCTATTTCCTATATTAACTAAATATATGATATGGACACATATTACACATATAATATTCTACACGCATCGTGCTCGTTAAATGTCCCTGGAACCTAGCTCAGAAAATAAATTTAAACCACATATTGAAAATGGGTAGCTAATTATATGAAAATAAGAATTAAATTTTGAATATAGACATGTAAATACTTATAGAAAAATGGCAAGTAGAACTACCTTTAATGGTTAGTGTTAGTTTTATGACTCAGAAATTTTTAGGTTTTCATTGGGTTGCCCCATTTTCCTAACTGGCACGAGACAGTTTTCATTATGAGATCTTTGGGAGGAAGATTGAAGAAAGAGCACTCTGGGGAAAGGGAGATGAAGTCCCGCAGGAGAAACAACATGCCTCTTCATCCCCGTGCTCCCCACTTCCATCTGCTGAAATTGCCAAAATTGGAAGACCCAGGGTCTCACACGGTCACTGTTGGTGGTTCCACAGTGGTTTTCAAGTTGTGTCCAGGGGGCGAGTGGAGGGAGGGGGCAGGAGCCTCCCTTCAGTAGAACAACCCTTCCATGGTTCCCTGTAAGACTGCTGGATTTTATTTGATAAAAAAAGAGTTCCCCTGTGCTAGTCATCTTTTGGAAACATCAACACCTACCTCTTGTACCCACACTTCTTCTCCATCCCGCCTGCTTTTGCTCTAGGGCAGGCCCTCACTACGTGCAGCCTAGATTATGACGGAGGCCTGCTCACAGCACCCTGCCTGCTATCTACCTCTTTTCTGTCTCTGCTCCATTGATTTACCAGAAAGCCATTTTTCTTCTATCCCCCAATTTCTTTAGCAACTCACTTTTAAAATGTGAAGTACCTTTGCATAATAGGGAAAACCACCATAGTTTTTCTTGTCTGCCTGTTCCACAACTTCCTCTGCCAATCACCCCTCCCCGATCACCGCTCCCACAATAGAGGCTGAACATTTCTTATCTGTAATGCTTGGAACCAGAAATGCTTGAGATTTCAATTTTTTTCAGATTTTGAAATATTTGCATAAATATAATGAAACATGTTGGGAAGGGGACCCAAGTCTCAACACAAAATTCATTTATGTTTCATATAGACCTTACACACATAGCCTGAATGTGATTTTATAAAATATTTTTTAAAATTTTGTGCATGAAACAAAGTTTTGCCAGTGTTTTGGCTGTGTCTTGTTGCATGAGTTCAGGGGTGGAATTTTCTACTTGTTGGTACCATGTGAGCACTCAAAAAGTTTTGGATCAGGGAGCCTTTCATTGCTGGGTTTTTGAATTACAGATGCTCGACCTATAATAAGTTATTCTGCAGTGATACAGAACTGTGTCTCTGGGCCTGAGCACAAACTCATCCCTCTACCTAGAAGGCTTTCCTGTTTTGTGTGTTCTCATTCTCCTTCAAAATCCAAATGAAGCACCATCATCCATAGAGGGGGGGCCCTAGGGTGGGGCCTTGGTTTCTGGGAACACTGCACAGAGGTGTAGAATGCTGGGGTAACACCACCAGAGAACAGAGGGCTGTGGGGCCCGAACGCTGTCAGTGTGCGGCAGTGTGGTGCTGACTCCAGGTTCCAACAGGTATTTATGGAAGTTTTAACAAAGACTTGTAAAAATAAAAGTTACAAGGAAAACGTTACAAAACATGTCATACTGCGTAGCAGGATAGGGAGAATGTGCAGATGCGGCTGTTTTTCTGTGTTGATGTACGTAGCGTGGGGAACTCTTGCTTTTGACACCTGCTGTTTGTTGGTCTGACAGGTATCTTCCTTAGGTATTTCTGCTTAGCTAAGTGATTGATTTGTTGTGCCTATGGTTGCAACTGTGGCTGCTAACACACATGCCCTATTTCTCACTGGGCATGTGGTTGAAACTGTTTCAGTCACATGCCTGCCTAGCCAATGTCAGCAAGGCCTGGACACCGCATTCACTGGCATCTCCTGAGAGTCCTTGTTACATGTTTCCCACACTTAGAATTTATGACTTATGATGTTTTGCTTTATCTCAGTCACGTAGCAAGGAAATAAGTACAAGGTTAAGCATAGGGAGAATTCGCAGTTATTACCCATTTCTCCACAATCATTGATAAACGCAAAAAGAAATAGCAAATATTTCTTCTTAAAGACAACTGCAATTTGTTCTCCCACAATCCATCAGAAGACTTTTGCACCATGTTAGGATAGCTGACAGGTGACTACATTTTTGGCATCCCATGGCAAAATATCTGTCTTCAGGAATCCCGAAGTCTCATCTTTCTTTTTTTAAAAAGAGCTTTATTTTTACTCAGTGTTTTCAACATGGGTATTCTATGGTGTTTCACTTTGAGGAAAATATAAAGATGATAGAAGGCTGTGTCCTTGAGAGTTTACAAATTGTGGAGCTAATTTATAAAATTTATCAGACCTTTCCAGATGTCTCTCTCTGTCTCTCTCACACACACACATATACATACACATATCTTGTTCTCTCTCACACACAAATACTTACATACACCCAAATATATACGTGTACGCATATCTTGTTCTCACACCCACATATACATATATACACACATATACATATACACACACATATGTACGTACACATATCTTGTTCATCAACCTGCAGATTCTAAGAGACTCCTCCTACTGAAGTCTGGGTAACTGGTTAGTCTAAGTCACGGTGGCCAGGTGACTTGCTTCTTGGTAAGGTGCTTTGTGATGGAATATACACTATCTCATTTAATCATCATGATTATTATGTAAGAATGTGTAATTTCCATTACATATTAAAGGTCTTCCTTATTATTCTGAAGAATAGAAGTTTTGGGTATCAAAACAGAAAATTCAAAACACAGGGTATAGAATGGCAAAGAAACAAAGTGGCCCTGTGGTCACTGAATTTGTGCTGCCTGCTCCCCCAAGGTTTGTTAGTTTTGGGGGGGTCCAATGCCTGCAATCGTGCACATGCTACCAGAGAGGGGTATGACACGAATAAGGATAATCTAGCCAATTGGGCTTTTAGCAAAACACAATTCACAAGCATCAGTATTTTAATATAAAATGACTATCTTGTTTATGTGTTAGCATTCATAAAAGCCTGTCTGAAGCGAGATATCAATGAACACAATATCCAGGCTCAGCGTGGTGTCTTCTACCCAACATCGTGCTTCTCAACTTGACCTTTCTTCACTACTTGAAGTCTCCTGCTTGGTCCTAGTCAGATGCAGAAAATTCGAGCTCTGTGGTGTCTAGTTCCCACTTTATGACGTTTACAGCACACGTTGTCCCCTGAAGCATCGTGCCGCAGCTTTGTCACACCTTGCTCCCCACACCTGGGACTCTTTCTCCCTACAAGGAGAGTCGTCTCATGGTGCCTTGGAGAGGCCAGTGCCCGGGCCTTCTGCCGGCGAGCCGACCTCACCTTTCCTCCTCTCTCAGTCAGCTGCCTGCTCTGGTAGGACCCAGGCCTAACTACTGAGTTCCTTTCTTTCTTTTGGCACTAACCATCACCAATTCCAAAGAAAATGCAAAAATTGAGATAGAAGGCTGATGCACTAAAGCTGACCTTTCGGACCACGGCAGCCATCACCAGGTGCTTGGTCATCCAATTTCGATGCTTTGTAATTAGAACCATGACTTGCACGATTGTGCTTAGGTGTTAACCATGTTAGAGCCTTTGGACTGTCTCCTGGCCAGATTTTAAGGAAACATTGCCTTTTAACCCTTTATTACTATCAACCGAAACCTATATTGGTAGATTTCCTAAGTTGTAGAAAGGGTGAAATTGTAGAAATATATCCTGTAGGAATAATGAGCCAGGACATATTAGGAGGAACTCTTATTGTCTGTTCATCCTACAGGAGAGCCACACTGGAACTCTCATACTCTAGAATCAGATTGCAATTTTTCTATTTGGGTATGCATGTCCCTATTTTCAACCCAGGTGGTCTATGGGGAGGGGGTGCTATCCCCAGCTCTAGTGGTGGTGCATGTGATACAGCCCTCAGTAAATTAATGCATTAATTCTTTTGGTGATGGCAGTAAGTTCAAGGTTGGCACATGAGTTAAGCCCATAAAGTCAGAGTGAGTCTCAAGTCTGTCTTATCCAACTGGGACCTGAAAGAATAAGATGCTGGAGCACCTGCAGCTATTTTGTTGTCATGTGGAGCTAAACATGAAGTCTGGATAATATATACAGGACAGCAGAGAGAAAGGTAGCTCCAAGACTATTGTTTGAAATATGAATTAGATCTACCCAACAGCTTGTCTCTCTCACTAGACTTTCTATAATATGAGCCAATATATTTCCTTTCTTAGACATTTATTTAAACCAGATTGAGTTGAGATTTCTGTCACTTGCAACATTAAGAGTCCTGTCTGGTACTTGTGCTATACATACCCAGTATTCTGTTGGCAGGGCTTTGAGCCTGGCATAGATCCATAAAAAGAAAATATAGTTTACAGAGACCTTCTAATCACTGTTCCTTATGTAAGAGAGGCATCATATTTACCTCTAGTTTTTCTATTAAATATATCTCCCTTTTGATAACTCAAATTTAATTTTTCCTCTCTCTTTTGAGGAATAATTTAATATTTTGAAATCATTTTCTTTACTAAAGCATCATCCAGGTAGTTACTGTGTTCATTCATTTATCAACTTATACTTAAAGCTAATAACATTAGTATAACTAATAACATTAGTACCTTCTCACTGAAAAAGTTACTCATTCCAATTTAAAAACCAAGGAATAAGTTTCTCATCTAGCTATCTGAGCTTCTATGTCCTTTATAATTGTGGAGAGAGTCCAGTTAGCAGAACCACTAATTGATCTTCAATGAGCACGAAGATTATTTCATAGGGTGGGGTGCAGTAGCTCACACCTGTAAACCTAGCACTCTGGAAAGCTGAGGCGGGCGCATTGACTGACTTCAGGAGTTTGAGATCAGCCTGAGCAAGAGCAAGACCCTCATCTCTACTAAAAAAAACCAAAAACCTAGAAAGAAACAAATTAGTCAAGCTATGTGGCCAGCACCTATAGTCCTAGCTACTCAGGAGACTGAGGCAAGAGACTCATTTGAGCCCAAGAGTTTGAGGTTGCTATGAGGTATGATGTCCATGGCACTCTACCGAAGGTGACAGAATGAGATTCTGCCTGAAAACAAACAAACCAACTCCCCCAAACCAAGATTAATTTATCAGACTATCTTGGAGCTAGACTTATTTTAAAACAGATTAGCTACTCTTCTGTTTTCTTTAAGAAACAACCAACCAAACAGAATGTGACTCTTTTGTGCCTGCTCTAATTTCAATTTCATTGAGGTGATTTTAGGCAAAAGCAAGTATATTTTAAAATAAATGTCGTTACCATCAGAGGCACTCTACTTAGATAGTTCACTTACCCTTAAGCAGTAAAAGACTAAAATTTCAATAGTTCTTATAAAAAACAAAGAGAAAGTACAATAGAACAGGTAGAAATACTTAGTTGCTTGTTTTTTCTATGACTTTTCAAGTAATTTCTTTAGAAACAAGAAAAATGGTAGTGGCCGTTTACTTAAAGTCACAGCTTCCCTCTCTTCCTCTATGAAAAAACAATAAAAGTAGCAGTAATAAAGGCTGCTTTCTCCCCAAGGAGGAGGTATTTGGCTACATTTAGACAGGCAAACATTTTAGAATGTCTTTAAAGTACAAAATAAACAAAACAGTTTTCTTTCTCCGAATGGTTATTTGATATGGTTCTGTTCCCCTTCTATGCATATCCTCTTTAATGAGGTAATACTGTCTGTTAGTTTCCTGCCTGGGGACTTTTTGCAGAGATAGATATATTCCAAGCATGTTTATTTACCAGCTACTATTACTTTCTTCAATTCCCAGCAGGATTTTTTTTTCTCCTTAAGGATTAGAATGAGGAGAAAAATTGTTAAAAATACTACTGTGTCTCTTACAGTTGCAAATGAATTACTCGCCTGTGTGCTGGTTTTGGTTAACTCTGAATTTTCATCTGTTGACTTTTTTGACTTTGTGTTCCTATCAGCAAAGCAGAGGTGATTTCAATTTCCTAGCACATCTTCTAACAATATGACAAAATTTTGCCACCAGAGTCCACAGGAGAAAACAAAACAAACCTCCTTTCTGTGAAAATAGGGCGTTTTTGTATGTTACCCCTCTCTGCTTTGGGTTCTTTTCCTTCACGCAGGTTCCCCCTCTCCCCCCCCCAGCCTCCATACAATCCTAAAAAGCCTTTTGTTCACTGTCAGGTCAACAAGAAGCCAAATTAAAAACTAACAACTTTTGAATTTCAACAGCCAGACAAAGTGAATGTAGACTAAGAAGGCAAAAAAAAAAAAAAAAAGAAAAGAAAAGAGGGGGAAAGACCCTAAGGAAAGAAAAGCCCAGCTGAGGGATTTGGAGGCCGCAGCTCTGGAGGGGCGAGGCTGCCCCGTTTGATGTGGGAGGTCTGAGCACGGCCTGCTGGGACGCTCTCTGGGACATCTCATTAACCGTGTCATCAAAGCCCCCTCAGGTCCAGCGAATCATAACATTATCTCTGACATTACCACACAGATACAAGGTTCCCGAGGCAGTCTATAAACATGCCTGTACTAACCAATTCATCGTGGCTTGACACCCCGGCAAGGGCTGGATGCCCTTTAGTGAGCTCCGTGAATTGCCCCAGTCATTCATCAAAGTTTCTTGGAGTGCATTTCACACAGCATTAAATTTAATTAAAGCAACACTGACTGCATTGTAATCCTCGGGAGGCTCTTTGTCAGAGGGATCTGGAACACTTTCAGCTTAAAATATCTATTGTTTTGTTGGAGTTTTTCTTGGTTGTTGGGTTTGGGGTTTGAACTTTTTTTTAAAGGTCGGATATCCGAATCAGATTGAAGTGGTGGAGATGGAGACTTCCCTTTCATTATTCTTGTCTTTCTTGTTTCTTCTTCTTTTTCTGCTTCTTCTTCCTCTTTTGTTTTTCTTCATTTCCCAAGTCAAAAGATCAATGTGTTTGTTATGGAGTAGTTTCGAGAATATGGGTTATCATAAGTTAAGTAGCTTCGTGACCATAATAATGCCATCCATACACACACCAAGAAAATGGGGCTTGTACAATATACGCAGACACAATTCGGCAGAGATGCACTCACATTGACACCTACGTGGGCAGAGAAACACGCCGCAGCCCGGGTCGTCTCTGCACAAGCATTGCATTTTGGCCAGTGATTGTTCCAAAAATGTTATTTTCAAATCTGAAAGTTTTGTGGTTAGCGGTTATGCAAGATTCTCTCAGATACTTGGTGTCCTAGAGATGTTTTAAAATTCATGTCCTCAATAGGTTGTGCTAAGGAAAAAAAATAAATGTCTTTTGTTTTCATCAGCAAAGAAAGCTCAATGGCAAAGAGAGGAGAGCAAATTGAAGAAGTCGATGAGCTGTTCTAATATCCTTTAGTGCTCGTGTCGTGGCTGAGTTATTTATGGAATATGCTAATACGTGTGTGTGAGTGTGTGTGAATTGAGTGACCAGGATTAGTTAGGCAGGAAAGGAGAGGGATGGAAAATAAAGAATAAAATGAAAGTTACGGGGGGTTTCAAAGTATGTTTTACCTAGTGTCATTTTTAGCTACTTTTTGAAAAATCTGTGCACACTAAGCCTAATTCTCTCTACTTTCTTTCTTTCCTCTTTTACAAAAGTGTGCAGAATCATCCAAAAATTAAGGCCAAATGACATAATCTAAGGACAGAAAAATGGAGACTGTATAAACTGGTTGAATCAAGCTCAGATTGGTGGAATCAGAGAGTTATCATTTTCCTTGCAGGGATTATTCACACTAATCTTGTTTGTTGTTACCTTTATTTGATTGCATTGGATGACTTGATTTCTCCATTAAACTTTCATCTGTCCAACTCTATGAATTCAGTAAATGGACTCCAGGGGGCATGACTATGTAAGCATATATACCTAACATATTTTGTCAGGTAATGGTAAGTTATTTAAATTTTTGATTGCATTTTGTTGGTCAGCAAAGTGGGAATAAGAAGATCCATCCCACTGAACTTCTAAGGTATAGTAAGAATCATAGAAAAATGATGTATATAATATATGTGAAAATCTTGGAATAGAATAAATGTGCTTTATAATTGCAAAGTGGTTTTTAAAGTGAAACACAATGCACAATAAGGCATTGCAGCATATCCCAGTCGACACATACAACTGACCCTCAGACTCACCAAGATAAAACTAAAGGTGAGATTCTCAGCTATTATATACCCCAAGGTAAGACTGGCTACTGTATCCTAGAATAAGATATCCCCACTAGAATAAGATTGAGCGGCAGGCCCTACAGTGTGATATCCCCACCATGACAATATAAGCCACCCGTGGAGCACAGGACAGCAGTTTTGCCGTTTGTGTCTTTTGTCTCCCAAACCACCAGGGCAGCTCTGCACATGTCCATGGAGGTCCCTATGTTAATATTGTAAATTACATAATCAGTATGTCAGAAAGCAACGTGTCTACCTCCTATGGAAAGTGACTATAATAAGGGTATCCCATTGGTCAGATTTCATCTGCCTCTCCGAGTCTCATTATTTTTGACATTTAAAACCAATATCTCGACTCGGTGCCTGTAGCTCAAGCGGCTAAGGTGCCTGTAGCTCAAGCGGCTAAGGTGCCAGTCACATACACCAGAGCTAGTGAGTTCGAATCCAGTCCAGGACTGCCAAACAACAACTACAACCAAAAAATAGCCGGGCATTGTGGTAGGCACCTGTGATCCCAGGTACTTGGGAGGCTGAGGCAAGAGAATCACTTAAACCCAGGAGTTGGAGGTTGCTGTGAGCTATGATGCCACGACACTGTACCCAGGGCAACAGTTGAGGCTCTGTCTCCAAAACTAAACTAAAAACATCAGTATCTTGACCTGTGCTGTGATCCCCAATTGCCCCATTTTCTTGGGAATTTCATCCTGTCAGTCAATAACCTTTTTCTCTTCTTTTTTTCTGTTCTGGATGACCCATCCCACATACATTTAAACTCCCTCAAGTCTCTCATTTGTTTGTTTGTTTATTTATTTTATTATTTTTTTTATTGTTGGGGAATCATTGAGGGTACACAGAATCAGGTTACGTTGATTGCTTTTGTTAGATAAGGACCCTCTCTTATACTTGTGTCCTGCCCCCAAAAGGTGCATTTTGCAACACAGTGTCAGTCTGTCACCTGGGCTAGAATGTAGTGGCATCATCACAGCTCTCGGTGACCTCAATCTCCTGGGCTCAAGTGATCCTCCTGCTTCAGTGTCCCAAGTAGCTACAGGAGTGCACAACCATGCCTGGCTAATTTTTCCATTATTTTTAGAGACAGGGTCTTGCACTTGCTGAGATTGGTCTTGAACGCCTAGCCTCAAGTGATCCTATCACCTTGGCCTCCTGAAGTGCTAGGATTACAGGTGTGAGCCACCTGGCCTGGCCTCAAGTTTTTCATTAGAAAAACAAAACCAAACCTCTCCACTCAACTTTCCCCTGCTGCTCTTCCTTCTTTCGCAGCCCGACCTCTCAAAAGAGTTGATTATAGGTATTATTACCATTTTTTGGCCCATCCTTTCTATGTACTTCCAATGGCTCTACAGAGGTCACCAGTGACCTTCATGTCACGAAATGCAGTAGATCCTCCAATATTCAACTAACAGCAGCACCTGAAGTCACCGACCATTCATTCCTTTTCATGACACCCTCTTCCACCAGTGTCCTTGTTTTACACACGCTCCTGGTTTCCTGCCCACTTTTGGGGGTACACCTTCTCAGTCTCTTGTCCTGGCTTATTTTTCTTTGCCCAGATTTTAATTGATGGAGTTTCCCAGGATCTGTGCTGGGCCTCGTTCTGGCCCCAGCTCCCATTGTAATCCATATGCTGATGATTGTAGAACTTATAACTCCACCCCTGTCAGTTAGAAATGATTTTTATTTTTGCAATTCATAGAAAACAGAGTAGCTAAAAGTAATATAATTGTGTTTTCCCACCCTATAAAGTCAGGAAGAAGCTATTGCTGGTAAGTTTTAGCTGTTCAAGGGCTGATTCTCTTGCCTTTTCTCTTATGGAAGCTTCTACAGAAGCTCCAGCTGTCCTACCCTTCAGAGAGACAGAACAAGGCAGAGGAGAGACAGTGTCTGGATCACAGCTGTCCTAACCATGCTTTCATGAATTCAAGCAATTTGTCATGTTGGCCAGATCTTTGTCTCACGACCTTTGTCTCTGTATATGCAAAAGAGGTAAAGAAACTGACAATGCAGCTTACTCAGCCCTGTAACAGAGGCCAGCAAAAGGGAAAATAGTTAAGAACAGGTGCTGGGTAAGCCAGTTTACGGTTCCTCCACGCCGTGCCAGGCCTTTCCCCAGAGTTCCACATCTCCACTGCGATGCTTCAGGGCACCGCAACTCACCAAACATGTAACTCACAATGTTTTCTCTACTAGTCTTCCTCAAGAACATGGCCCTGATGTTTGCCCAGCCACAAAGGCAGGAAAGCAGAGCTGTTGTCCTGGTCAGTTTCCTCTTTGCTGTCCCACACATGATCAAACACACAGGCATTTGCTGAGTCTTATCAATTTAGACTTCTAAATATTTCTCAAATCCCTGTACTCATCCCTGTTTTGGCCACTACTGCTCTAGTGCAAACTAACATCTTGTTCCTCGACCTCAGTCCCTCTTGCCCTCCTCTATCCATTCTAAAAATGTTTTTAGGACTAGTTTAGAGTATGATGCTCCCCTGGTCATGACTCTCAATGATTCAGAATAAATGATTCTGTGTAAAAACAAAAAGGTTCTGCATGATCTGGGTGCCATCTGTCTGTTTGTCCTCATCTCCCACCAGCTTCTTCTTGCTCCCTGAGCCCCTACCATGCTGGCCCTCCGTGAACACACTGTGCTTCTTCACATCCCAGGAACTTTCATCCTTTCTGATTCTGTTCAGGTCTGAAACACTCTCTTCTTTCAAGGAATAGATTCCTACTATCTTCCATATCTCAGCCCAAATGTCACTCCCTTGGTGAAGATAGTCCTGATCTGTAGACCAAACCGTATCCCCCATTATTTATAATTATACATTTCTTTGCATGTCGATGTTTTTAACACCAGTTTCCCCCACTAGAATGTAAGCACTTTGAGAGGAGATACCAAATTATGTATCTCTAATGCCTACCTGGCCTGACACCGTGCTACTCTCATAGCAGGAATTAATATGTATTTGTTGAATATAGTAAATATTGACACAGAATTATACTTAAATATTAATTAAACAAAAATGAAAAAGAACTTCCTGACATCTTACTCTGTATCCAGTACTGTGATAAGTACAAATAAAAATAGTACTGGTAGATTTGCAAAGACAGGATTTGCTAATCCTTTGAAAGGGAAAATCTCAAAGAAATGCCTTTTGAAAGTCTCCGATACTTGTCCAATGTAACTGCCTAATTCTGCTGGCCAGGCCATCTGGAGCACTAGGGATATTTCACTCAACACCAATACAGTCGTAGGGACCACTTCTGTTGAAAGCCAGAGAGAGACAGATTACGCAACTTCTCTAAAGCTCTTACAGCCCCAGCATTTGGGTAATTTCCTCAAAACCCCTTACATTCAGTTTTCAGATCTTATACATTTTCACTCTTCCCACTCTTCTTTTCTTTTCAGACCCAGAACTGATCCCCTACCACATACCAAACCAACGTCATCTCAACATGACAGGTGTAGACACAGCTTTAAGGAAACATGGTGAATAAAACTGAAATAACCTCTTTTCCTTTCTGAAAAAGGCCTAAAATTAATGCTTGTATGTCAAAAACGAAAATTGAGGCTCATATTAATAAATAAGCCTAACCTAGACTTCTGCACCCTTCATCTACTCCAACCACCGGTTATTCCTTGAGATAAGGCACACCTTATCTTTCCCAGAGAACACCATGTGGGATCTGCTACAAAATACAAGGAACACTACAAAAGTTTTAAGATGCACAAAGATTAAGAAATGTTAAATCGTTTTGCTTAGTATATTTTCTCAAAATCATCACTTTTGCATTCTTGTAAACCATTTTCAATAACACTCTTCCTGCTCATTTTCTTCAAGTGCTGTAAGCTCACTTTTGTAGGTGTGAACAGTTTCCTAAGGCCTCAAGAACCCTCTTCTGTGCAGACTGTTTTTTAATGTAGGGAACAGGAAATAATCTCATGGGGCCAGATCAGGACTGTGGATGACTCATAAGCTTTCCTCTGTGGACTCCAGGAGCTGGATGGTGGCATTGGCCATGTTGAGGGATGTTTTGTCATAGTATAAAAGAGTCCTCTGTGGCTCTGTCCTGGGCCACCATTCCGGAAGCTTCCCAAAAACTTTTCATAGGTGTACTGTTATGTACCACTGAGCGGTGACAGGTCTTTGTTCCTCCAGAGGAATAGTTGCAACATAACTCCTTTTGGCGAAGAAAATTGCTACCAATTTCTTTCCCACACGTCAGGGCCCCTTCACTTTTGTTGGTGGATTTTCATGGTGGGGGGGAATCCACACTGTTGACTGACACTTCTTCTCTGGGTCAGACTAGTGAGTCCAAGTGTGATCCCTAGTAACCATGTCAGAAACCTGTCAAGACTCACCTCCACCCAGTCCTACCAGCATTTCCTCACTCCAGTCTACACCGAGGTGCTTTTGCTCATCTGTCAAAGTGGGAGGCACCCAGGGAATGAACCTTCCTGACTTGAAGGTAATTGTGCCTGATTTTGGACACTGCCAGTGATCCAACCTATAGTGATCCAACCTGTAGTTGGATCACTGTGGTGCCACTTCATTGTCCTTAAATGGCACTTTGTTTTGCGAACCATTTTGTCCACAACATTTTCCTGAGTCACTGTGGTCCCCTGACACCTACTCCTCTCATCTTTCAGTGAACTTTGGCCTCTTCTGAAGTCTTGAAACCATCAAAGAATTGTTGTGCAGGAAGGATTAAGGTCTGCAAAAGCCTGTTGCAAATGCTCAAGGCTTTGAGACTCCTTTGACCCCTTCTTAAATCACAGAAAATCATCTGGAGAAAGTGCCACTCTTCCCAGCTCCACAGCTGAGCCGACTGAGGTGGAAACAAGTGACACCCCCAGGGACACTGATAGGCCAAGCAAGCTGACACCTGCACGGTACATCAGGGGACGGTGCTGTCGATTGCGTTTCTTGGAAGTGAAGTAACGAACCAGAACACAGTCTGTTCCAAAACTTCCTCTGTGATCTTCGTGCTCAGGACCAGGCCGGAGAGACACTAAGACAGAGCCGGCGAGGGACGCGTTTGGGGCAAGGGTTTGCGCGGCAGGGATGCTCGTTTCTGCCTTGGCCTTTCCACTTTCTTTCTATAGCTTACTCTTCTTTTCTTTAGCCTGATAAGTTTCATCTTTACAAGTGACAATGAGGCTCTGTGAGAAGTTTTTGGGGGCGTGGGAGGCAGGTTTGATTGTAATGGAAAAAATGGCCAGGCGAGTTCATAGCGTGGGGCCGGGCTGGCTAGTCCCGGTTCCTTCAGAGCCCCTGAAGCATCCCGCGCCCCTCCGGGTCCATCCTCCCTCACCCGTCCTCTTGTCCAGAGGCCGGGCTGCTCCATCACGGGCTCCTGAGCCTTTCGGCTCCTTTGGACGCAGTGATCGCCGGGACAGGAGGCTGGAGGAGGCAGGGGCGCCCAGGTGTTTCCCTCATTCCTTCCTCAGCATTCAAGGAGGGAGCTTCCCATCAAGGAGCTGGAACGTGTCAGGTGCTGGTTTTCATCAGAAGGGAACAGCGGTGGGGAGCTGATCCCAGCACTGCCAGACTTTATCTCCGGGCAGTTCTGTGATCTGCCTTAGGAGAGCTGCATTCTTCCCGTCCCTCTCATTAAATGTCTGGAGCAGTGATTCGCAGATGCCAGTGCCACGTTGAATAATGGGAGGGTGGTTTTGGATTATAAAAACAAATGTCTCTGAGTCCTGGATACCAGGTTGTGGTCTGGCAGGTCTTGGATGAGGCCCTGAAATTAGTCTATAAATTCCCCTAAGTCTAGAAAAGTCTGGAAGCTATTGGTCTATGGATACACCCACCTCCTGAACTCCTTTTTGCTTCTTTGTATTATATTCTCTTAAAGAGATGCTATGAAACTCCTAGCACGGGGCTGTGGATGTTCATCATGGCTTCATTATCATTTAGCTCAGCGGTTCCCAACGTGTGGGTCGCGACCCCTTTTTAACAATGAACATACTTTGTGGCATTAGGAAGGTTGAGAACCACTGATATGGCTATTCCCCTTCATTTCCTTAGATCAGTTTCTTTTAGAGAAAGCAAATCGTTCCAATAACATATGTCAATACTTGCAAACTTCAGATTCCAAAAATGCTTGTAAGATTCCATAAACTATTTAAATTGAAATATTAAGTCTACTTAAAAAAAATGTTTTTATTGTTGGGGGTTCATTGAGGGTATAAGAAACCAGGTTACACTGATTGCATTTGTTAGGTAAAGTCCCTCTTATAATTGTGTCTTGCCCCCAGTCACACACTGAGACCCCCCACCCATTTGTATGAAATATACACTCATTCACACCTATGTAGAGGTCTGAGGACATAATATTCTCATCGAACTTGTTCTTGTTTTCTCCTATACTTTTCTCACAGTGGTTTTCCTTCCTGTCATATCTGTTCAGAATTTTAGTTATGTCTAATCTTGATTCTTAGGATCAGTTTAACTCCTTGAACCAGGTCAGCATACTTCTTTTTTCCCCCAAACCCATATTTTTTTTTAAAGAAGAAACCATCCACACTTCATTCTAGGATTCTAAAGTCAACTTTAAATTTTTGGCTAAAAGAAGAAAGAAGAAACACTGTTCCGCAGGCTGTTTAGAGGTTCTCAATAGGCCTTTTAAGCTGCATCTTTCATTTCTGCATGAGTCATTAAAATTAGATCACAATTTGATGAGTCTCCTTAGGCTTCCCACTAAATCTCTGAGAACTGTCCCTGTGAGATGCACATTCAACAGCTCACTTCTTGTTCTTTGCTCCCTGGAGTCTCTTGTACAACTGCTTGACTGTCTCTACAAACTGCCTGCCTCCGCCAGGCTCCTGCTCACTGGGACAGAGAGCGCTGTTTAAGAATGTGACCTTTAAGTCTGCTGTCCCCTGTCTGATCCTGATTACTCTCTAATCTACTCAGTTGTGAGTATTACTATTATGTCCCACAAGTCAGCTTCCTATTTCCCTACACTAATAGCGCTCTGGTTTTTAGCTAAGTATATGGCTACCCAAAATGTAAGGTTGCATTTGCTCCTGGGTACAGTGCATGAGTAAATGCAGTGGGCTGTGCCACTGTGGAGAGGGAACATGCCTTTCTTCATTTCCTTCTTGTCCCTGGTGGGATTTTGTTGAAAGTAGCAGCTGCTTGGATTGTGGGCTTCATGGTAGGTCTTCTGTTTTGGGTCATGAGGACCAGGGTAAGATTCTGGGGAAAATAGAGCACTTGGTTGCAGAGGACCTAAGTCTTTAAATACTTAAGCAATAAGAACCTCCATGCTGGGCTGAACCACTTATTCCCAAATACTGTGAGTGTGTGAGAAAGAAACACTGTGTGCTACAAGACAGAGTTACTGGGGAGTTCTATCACTCTCGGCTAAATCTAATCCTAAGTGGTTCAGAATTTGGTGCCTAAGAGTGAGGTACTACAAATAAATTACACCTCGAAGGAATCACTGGCTTACTGGATTTGGTAGGATGTAGGTGGATTGAAATGTTGCAAAGCCATTTCCAGCAGAACTTGGGAAGGCAAACCAGGAGCTGATTGAAGCTATAGGGAAAATTCAGGATATGAGTGTGTGCTGGCTACTTCATCTTTCTCCTTGAGGATTAAAGGAGAAAGATGAAACTCAGGCCAGAGGTAGCTCATCAGCAATAATAGAAGTAGAAAAGAACATTCTTGGCTTGTGGTGTATAAATTACTGAGAACCCAGTAATCTGGGGTCTTGCAGAGATGAAAAACCTAACTGCTTGTGTATTTGGATTGGTAAGGAATGACGGTCTAGCTGCAGACAGGACTCTGCCCCAATACAGTTTTCAAGCATCCAATAATTGTTCTCAGCAAGTCAATGAGAACTAACTCCATGCAAATATCTCTTCACGAAGATTATCTTCAGATGGCTGCAAGGGAGCCACTACTTAGATGAGAGGAAAGGTATTACAGAAGAAAGTCAAAGGCAAGGGTTGTGTAATTAAAAAATATATATCTATCAAGACCAGTTGTTTGGCTCGGGTGAGCCCCACATTCCTGAGGGGATAATAAGGCCAAAGAAACCACAGACTCAGTCTGCAAAAGCCTGGCTGACCCTTAAAGTAATCCCTGGGCTCCAAACTCTGTGCCAACAGGAAACAGGATCTAAAAACGGTGAAGCTCCCAAAAGGCATTGCTCTAGGGCCCACCTGATATATGTCCTGGAGGAAAATGGAGAGAGAGAAGAAAGTTCCGGCCTATGGAATTAGAGACTGCAGAGGACAAGGGTGCTAGGAGACCATCCTATAGACCAGAAGGAAAGCAGGCAGGTTGGACAACCAGAGCATTTCTTTATAATTCTTGCCCAGAGGAACTTCACTGCTGCTATGCCCTGGTGACTATTGTGTTTTCCATTCTCCATTTTTTTTCCCAAATATTACTACAGTGATTCTGTTTCTACTTCATAATTATATTTTGGGTGTGAGGGCAGGGAAAGGAGAGCAGAGGTATGAATATATTCACTTTTTAACATTTTTTAATTTTTGATGTCTTTTCAAGAAATTTACAAGGTCAAACATGCCTATCGTTCTGTCACAGAAGACCAGGACAAACTTTGGATTTTTTTCCTCCTTCTATAAATGGCAAGTTAATTATGGATGATAGAGTAACCTTACTACTGTAAATACAAAACAAAAAGAGCAGAAAAAAGCCAAAAGATTCATAAAGTTAAAAGTTGTGCATTACATTATACTTTAAATGACCTCCTGCTGGTTTTGAAGGAAAACATCTAACTTTATTCTATTCTCCCTTGGTAGTAGCTTCAATTTCCTTTTCAAGATTCTCAGACACACAATAAGCTTTTGATTATCAAGATCTCGAGTGCTCTATCAGACAGCCAATGTGTATTTATGAATGGAATTACTAAGAAAGCAACTTGACTCTATCTAGGGAATAGTTTCAGGGAGCCCTAAGTGATTCTCTGTGACTATAAGGGGAACTGAAAACTCTTTGGCCTTATTTTCACAATTGTTTTGGTACCTCCAGGGAAATGCACAGAAATGTTGCTGAGAAGCATTTATTATACATGGCTTGTTTGTTTATTTATACCCTATCTTATTCAAGGAAGGATTTAAGATGGCTTATGAAGACACAAATTCACGAGAGGTGAGAAAATTGAGGCAAAGTATAATAAAAAGTGTAAGAAAGCAACATGATATTTTCTTGATAAGTTTACTATATAAAAAGTATGGCATGAAATCCTATACCTTTGCCAAAACTGGGTCACTAATTAGACTTCTTAAAGAAGAAAATACTACTGATTGTGATTTTTAAGGTGTTTATAAAGTAAAAACTGACCAAAGGCTCTAAAGAAGCATGACTATTTTGGAGAAACTTATTTTCTCTGGGTCTCTAGAACGGATAATATCCTTTATAGCAAATATTTTTTTATAAGATTATCTCTTATAACATCCCCTGTTACATAATGATGAAATCATTCCAAGGCACATTTAAATTAAAGTAATTATATGGTGGGTGGAGTGGTGACAGGCAATATTTAGGGATCAAGAACAATATACTGCTCATTAATTGACCTTATCCGAGGATAGACTCTGAAATTCCCTAAAAGAATGGAAGAACTCCATGCCTTTGTGGCAATTATTTTCTTCCTTTACGTTTACTAAAGATCCATTATTTGCAAAGCTCAAGGCTGAGCTTGAGACATAATAGTTTTTAAAGTACAGTCTTAGTACCTGTCTTTATTTGGGAAGAAGAATGACAGATGCTTATCCAATAATCTCAAAAATCAAAACATAATTATCAACTATCAACTATGATCAGTAGGTTAATGGAAACATCTAGATAACCAGTGTCAATCAACTGAGTCAAGAAGGTGAGTAGGATCCATGCAGCCCTGGATGGAAGTTGTCATATCCAGGAGAAAAGAGAGAGGATCATGGGAGTGCAGGGAGCAGGCAGGAGAAGAAGGCGTCAGCTGTGCAAACAACACATGTGAGGCCCAAGGTAGAGCATTTGGTACACTGGAGAGGTCAACGGCAGGCCAGCATGGTTGGAGGCTTGAGGGCAAGGGTGTTAAGAGACAAGTCTAGAAAGGGAAATAGAGGCTAGATATGCCTGGACCTTGTGGGACGGGATGAGGATTTTAAACTTGAACCTAAGAATAGTCAGAAGGCAGTGAAGGCTTGTAAACAGTGGATGTGGTCCAATTAGATTTGTATTTTTAAAAATTTCTCAGGGTGAAGTGTAGAGACTGGAAGGGTTAGAAGAGAAGTAAATGTAGTGAGACGAGTTCGGAGGCTCTTGTGATGCAAGGGACTTGGTGGCGAAGATGAGAGTGTTGTAGGAAGGAAGAGACGTCAATGGATCCGAGAGGTTTCTGGGAGATCCAATCAGCAGGACCAATGCATTTTGCTTTCCAGAGATTTAAATAGCTACTGATCGGCAATGATACTGAGAATATATTTCCTAACAAGTCCTTGGAGTGCAGTCACTTTGTGTGGCAAGTTAAGTGCAGCGCTATATGCTTTAAAAGCCAGCTGAGCTAGGGATGGAATGAATAAAAGTTAAACAGCCTTGGAGCGAGGCCATCTCATTTCCCCTCGAAGATGAGTAGCCAGGACCCAAGGCAGGGCCAAGATTCTCTTCAGGAAGCAATTCTTTAAATCTACCTGAACACACAGAACCAATAACGAACATGTCAGTGTCCTCTGCCATAGAGTGTGGGTGGTAAGAATTTTAATCGGACAATTTACAAAACAGATTTTTCTACTTTGACCGTTAAAAATCTCAGGAGGGGCACTTATGCCACATCCAATTTCTCTTGCATGCCGTGGAACTTCTCGTGCCCTTCAACAAAATGAGCAACACAATTGTGCCTCCCTTTTCTAAATGAAGTGAGTTGCTACAAAGGACTGTGAGACTGAAGCAGGGGCGAGCCTGCCAACGGTACCAACTTTGGTTTTGGAGGAGTTGACCTGTAACCCTCCTTTCTAGTAAATCTAGACAGCAAGGTCGATTGTCCATTAAGACCACACCTAATGTGTGATACTACAATTGTATCTTCTGCACAGGAACACTCCTTATTCACATCTGCCAGTGGGGATTTAAAGGGGTGGATGTTAGAGCCTGGGCCCACGTTAGTCCATTGAGAAAATTCCGTCTATCACAGAGTGTGGTAATTATGAGAGTCAGTTGTCAGATGTCTTTACGGAGTTCAGAGAGCACAGAACACAGCTGGTTCCTGTTCACAGAGGCAAAGGGTGGAGAAAAGACAGAACTTCCAGGCCTGATGTGCCTCCCACAGAGTAACAGCTAACACCCAGGAAGCACTGACATTTAAGGCACCATTCTAAAGCTTGACATAGCTTCAAAACCTATGTATTTTACATTTAAGAAAACCAAGGCCCAAAGCAGCTGGGAGGTCACAGGTGGAGACTGAACCAGGAGCGCTGCTCTGGTATCTGTGCTCTCACACACTCTGCTGTGTTGCCTGGGCCTATGTGTTCAAGAAACTGTCAATCATTTGAGACAGAAGTGAGCAACAGCATCTCTTACTTGGTGTGTTCTCTCTTTCATTCCCCCCGCCCCGGGAAAATCAACGTTCACATCTTTTGGGGGGAGAAGTTCAGCAATGCTCTATGGGCTTCGTGGCTCTGAGCACACAGAGAACTTTCGTGCCACAGCTCACTCAGATTCCAGCCAAAAACCCAAGGAAGGGAGAGCCGGGCACGTGACACGTGCTTTGCTCTGACTTTTCTTCTGCCATTAAACTTGCTGAAATCTAATATAACAGCACATTGGCAGAGAGCTTAATGATGTTTCTCCTCTATTTCAAAATTTGCTTTGTTTCAATACCCAAGCAGACCACTCAGACCCTACCACGGAGAGCTGTTTTCGCTTGCTTTTGTATTACAGTGAGCAGCCACAGATCTTCCCCCAGACTGTGAAGAGGAAAAGGTGCAATCTCCGTGCTTGACGCATGGACGCATGGGTTTCAAAGACGCGAACGGACACCCTCAGAAGGTGCCCCCAGAAGGGCCAGCTGGGGTTAGAGCCCGCTTGTTCCTTGACTTAGCATCTTATTTTCAGGAAAATGGAGGAGGCTATCGGAAACTGTCTCAAATTCCCTTCTCCAATGCCTCTGTCTGTCTGTCTCTCCCCTTCCCACATCTTCCCCTCCAGTTTCAGAGGCAGGCTCTCTAGGTAAGCCTCCAGCACATGCGCTGAGGAAGAAGGACCTGCTGGCGCAAGAACGAATACATAAAAAGGGCTGAAAAAATAACCACAAGTACCTCAGTGTATAAAAGAAATAGTTTGCTATTTGTATAGCAAACTATATTTATAGTTATATTTATAGTTTGCTATAAAGATAAGATTTCAAAAGAGTAGGAGAAATATATATATTAACATAAATATCGTAAGGTCTGTTGGTTAACAATTTGTTATATTTGAGTAAATAAATAAAATACACACCTGTATATATGGCTGCACGGCAAAAGCACCACCATACCAAGGCAGGCTCTTGGTTGCTAGTACTGAAAACTGACTCTGGATCATTGAAGCTGAAAAGAAATGTGTTGGAAGGATTTTAAGTAGAGCACACATTTAATGAGAAACCCGCGGAACTGCCTTGGGAAATAAGGCCACCTATTATGGTTGAGAAGGTTGTTCACTACTGAAAGGTATTTGGCTGAAAAGATAATTAGGGGCCAAAATTAGGGGCCAGCCCACCGTTTGTTCACCAAGCCATGTGGCCTGATGTGGGCCACGTCATCTTGGAAAAAAGGATGCCCGTGTCTTCACACAAAAGTTCTATCTGCCAAGCTGTGCATCTGAGGGCCTGTGAGCCCCTGGGGAATGCCTTTTTCTAAGTTGTACAAGGGCACTCTCTTGGTGTGGCCCAGTCATAGAACTAACCTGGTTGGCTGTGGGCCCTGCTGTAAATGCTAAATGCCACAACTGACACCTCGGAACCCAAGATAGAGCCACAACAATTTTAGGGAATTTGAAACTGTTCATGTTTTAGCCGTTTTTATGTTGTAAGCCTTATTAACTTCACTGGATGAGAGGAGTGATTGGCCAAGTTGAACTTCAAACCTAACTCTCTAGGATACAGGAAAGCCAGGGTCTGGCTTTTGGACTTCCCAAAACATACAGTAACATAGTCCACATATATTAAAAAACAATTCAGACACTAGAAAGCAAAAATGTAGTAGCGGTTGGTTAAATGAGCTATTTTTTTCTTTTAAAAAGGAGAAAAGTTGATAATTTTTGGATCTGTGGGTGACAACTCTAAAAAGTTTATCATGTAAAATTTTTGTGAAGTTTAGTAAGAAAAGACTGTTAAAGAAATGAGAGAGGATTGTAAGTGGACAATTTGCAAGAGAAATAAAGATTGAATGGGAGCGAGGTTTGGCCTCTGGTGTCTTCCCCACTCAGGTGGATAGAGGCCTGCCAGGGCCTGTCCATCTGAGACCCAGGCCTGTGCATGGCTGTTTGTAAGCCTGGTCTGCACTGCATGATGATGGTGAATTGAACAAAAAAAAAGAGGAGAATTTGGAAAAGTCAAATCCAAGAGAAATGATACTGAGCTGGAAAAAAATGAAAAGTTAGCAAAGGATCACAGTCAAGAAAAAGTTAACCTTGAAACAAGTGTAAAGTAGATATTTTTATAATTCTTATTTCGTAGTGGAAAGGACTTGCTGACAAAGATACATCAAGCGTGCTGTGGAAGAGCCACAACTTGAATCACTGATGCTCCTAGTGTGTCGTGGTTTTACTTTCCAATTTGCCAAAATTATTTATGCTAAATAGAACTGTGACTTGTGATTCCCAGTCATCATGGGGGATTCCATGCACTAGTATGTCTCTGACAATTGCACTTAATTTCCCCTGGAATTTGCAAGAATGACGTTGTCATGTGGGCAGGCCATTACAGCCTAGGGTGTGGGTGTGGGCATAAGGATTTACTGCGCCTTGCTGGGTCCTCTGCTTCTGCCCTGCCAACCTCACGCTCAGCTCAACCCTTTTTCCTCAGGAACAACGTATAGACAAAAAAACTCCTCCCTGGGCAGAAGTGCTTCCATAGAGATGCTAAGCTCATTCTTTGAGCCCTCCCCTCCTGGCAGCCCCCCTTTCAGCCCCCTGCCCCTCGCCCTTACTCTCTGCAGCTGTGGAATCACCACTACATCTCTGCTCATTGTAAGTGACCAGACTAGGCAAATAGGAAGACGAATGGTTAGTCAGGGAAATTTGGGCCACCATGATGGGAAAGGTGCAGAGCAAAACATTATGGCCAGAGTCCCTTTGAAACCAGCTGACAGTTGACAGATGAGCATCCATAAAATGACAAAGGCCTCCCTGTGTAAAGGCCTTTGCCACCAGCGCTTCTCCCTGGGAAACTAACTGCCCTCAACTGTCAGTGAAAATATTATTTTTCCCCCCTGGTAATTATTCTGGTCCTGGTCTCTCTAGCCACAGAATAGCCTGCAGTTTGCATGTGTGGGTATTCTCCAACCTGGTGACGGCTGCACCCCCAATACCCTCTCTGCCCCCCTATCTGCTCACTGAGAAGTGAGGAGTTGGCTTATCTATTAAGTAATTATAACCAGGAGAGTCAACTGGAGCAGGTCACTCTGGGAAACCTATTTTTAGTTACCAAGAACACATTTGGGGAGAAACCTAAGATCTTTTTAAGTGGTGCTGGTGGTCCCCATGGAGCCCCGAACAGATCTTCCCATCCTCACGGAGCGGTGAGTCTGCAGCAGGCCATGGCACGTGGCCGTGCGGGTCCTCGCAGACGCTGCGCTGGGGCTGGGTGGTCTCTGTTCGTCTGTCTCCTTGCTCTCTGCAGTAGAGAATGTGACAAAGGAAAGAAGACAGAGGGACCCGGAGGGGGTGGGAGGTTGTCACCAAAATACAGCAACTCTGCAACTGTGCGATCCTCTTTGCTGCAGGATTCCTTTATCCGGGGGTTCCTCCCAGGAAGCAGCACCAGGCATTTTCCCCTCTCAGATGAAAACCTGAATTCAGGTTTTCTTAGAGCAGTGCTATCCAACAGGATTGTCTACGAACATAGAAAGGTTCTGTGCAGGTGCTGACCAATAGTAGGTGGTCTCGTGTGGCCATCAGACACTTGGCATGTGGCTTGTATGACTGAGGATCTGGGCTTCTCACTTTAGCTCATTTAAGTTTTAATTTCAGCAAGCTCATGTGACCCGTGGTGTGGCGTGGCCACCTCAGGGCAGTGCGTGGAGTTCCTGTCTGTTGCGCCTGTGAGCCTCAGAGGAAGAGCTTAACCTGGGACACACATCTCAGACACAGTTTTCTGGAGTTCAGGCCATTTAACCCAGGGGTGAGCAGCAGCCACGGAGCCCTTCCAGGAGTTCCCTGGAGTTATTCCTCTTCCTGTCTACAGGCTTTCCCTTGAAAGCCCAACCTTGGTTTTTCTACTTTAGCCCCAAGCATGGGCTGGAGTCTATGTCATGCCTTTTCTCTGAAAGAGAGTGGAGCCTTTGTTCTTTGGGACTTCAAGTCAGTTTCTGTGGTATCAAATGAGAATTTCCTCCCTGTTAGCTTTGAGCCCAGAAAGGCCAGACCAGCATTTCCCCAGCATCTCAGTCTGGCTTCCCTCTTGACAACGATGCCCTCCATGCTAAGTGTTGGGTGTTTTCTGGGCCCTTCCTGGCCTGGCTCTTTAGCTTTGAGCCTCCACCCACTCTCTCCTCCTCACTCTCCCACCTGTAGCTTGGCTCTTTACAGGTCCTGGAATTCCCAAGTCACACACCCATTCTTGGGTAGCTTTGGACATCAGCTACCTTGGTAGTGAAAGGAAACTTCTTCATGACTTTCCAAATTTCTAGCGTTGTTCGAGCACAGATTTTTACACCTTTTAAGATCTGTGACTACATTTGCATTTGCTTTCACTCTTTCTGGTTTGCTTTTCAGTCTACTGTCCTTTTCTGGGAAGATATTAGGTATGTTTTTCTGTTTTCATTGCTTTATTCTATTGTTTTGTTGCTATTATTTCTTTTTGTATTGTTTCATCCCCTACACACACACACACACACACACACACACACACGTGTACACATACTGCAAAACTGCACTAAACCATAATATAAATTCTGTAGGGAGAATTTCCTTTAAATATGTGTGCCAATATTTAATGAGGGATATTTACAAACAGAACCTCCATAGCTGACCACTTCCCTACACTGACAACCTCCTTAATGTGGCCTACTCTTCACAGACTAGACTCGCACCTCATGTATGTGTCAGTACAGGAGGCCTAGTTTCTCATGTTGCCCACATCCATATATTGCCCAGTTTGTTACAGTCCCGAGTGGTCAACTTACAGAGATTCTACTATATATTTAATATTCTCCCTTTGCAAAAATCCCTCTTTCTTCATTATTATTAAACTAACATAACACAGTATATAAAAGTATTTTGTAATGTGTACAGCACCACATCTGTGTAAATTTGTGTCGTTATTGTTTCAACCAACACTCTGGGACAACCATCTTTGGGGTGATTGTTTCAGTGCCTGCCACCCCTAGAAATTGCCTGATGGCCAACATGGAGTGTCTTCAACTACTATTATCCACACATAACTCTGCTCCATTCTTACTGACTGGATCACAGGTAGACAAATGACACTCTTCCTCCCTAAGAATTTGGTTCGGGACTGAAAGATAAGTGGTCAGTTTGAGCTCATTACATAGGAGGAAATGTAAATGTAAGAACTTCACAGGGAAAGATTTTACCTTCCAAGTGGACAGAGAATGTAAAAAAGTAACCAAAGAACTAAAACAAGCATCATGCTGAGAAAGGGAAAACTCCTGAGTATCATCTAATTAACTCCGGGCAGTTTTTGGTCTAGTCAGCCATTGTCTGAAGCCGTGTTGGTCATCACAAGGTAAAGTGCGTTGGGGGATCAACCTAAATCTATTGCCAGCCCTGGAAACACAACACACTGTGTACCAGTTTATGGTTGAAGACTTGTAATGAGCAAATAGGACACAGGTTGTAATTGCCATGCCTTGTGAAGCATTTGTGCAGTTTAGGACCTAGGGAACCCTAAGGGGCACCACTATAAAGTCAATTGACAGGTTTCCTGCGCTAGTCACTGTTACTGTCATATACACTACAAGACTATATGAACTGCAATCAAATCATCTTCCTCAAATGTTTATTTGGGATGGGAGTATGTAGCTCCTATATCGTCTGCTTCCATTTTTTATCAAACCAGTTGGTAGCCTGTTTGCCAACACACACTACCAGTGTGCATGGGATTGTGTGTGTGTGTGTGTGTGTGGCGGGTGTGCACGGAACAAGGGAAGGAATGAATCCCAGAGCCCACAAGACAGCATGCTTGTGATGACAGAGTTCTAGTTTCCTCAACCAATATCATCATGTCTTCGATGTCTCTGACTCTGATGAAGTGACATCTCACAATATTCTCAATGATCGTCGGGTCCTGGGACTGGCCAGGTCTCTGGCCCCAGCTTATCTAGTGTCCGGACGTGGACCGCTGAGCTACCTTGCTCTGGAATAATTACCCTTAGATGCCTGAGGGCTATTGGCCTTGGCAGAAGGGAGAGAGAGAGACAGTCTTTGCAGGAGAGAAACAGTCTTAGTAAGTGGATGAGCTTTAGCAGTCTTCTTAGAAGAGCGTCAGGCAGAGGACTGCAAATGGGAGAAGTGAAAGAGTCAGAGTGTGCAATTCCGTGAAAGAACAGCATGCACGCTCCCCGACTCACCTCGCCTGTGGCTACTTATACACATAATCCTGTGGCTATTAGCCCCACAGGTGTCGAGATTGCCAGTCACTGAGGTTCTCCTCTCCTGGGCTCCTGAGTTAAGGAGAGCCGAATCCCTTCCCCTTGTCCTTGTCACCAAGGTGTTATATTGCCGAGATGTTACCGGTGTTTCTTATAATTACAAGGCTTAGCTCTCGCTTCTCCTTCCATAAAGCTATATGGTCTGCTACAAATGATAACAATGTTCTCCTGATTTTCATATCTGAACTGGAAAACATTATGTTCTCTAATATATATTTTCACGAGGTCTAATGAGAGCAATGTTTCTGCTTCTCTGTCTAATTTAGGGCTATATAAATATATACCAACGTGATTTTTCCAATGTCACTACTCATGAAAAAGACTATCTCCTATTCTAGGGCCTAATGAGGAGAAAAGAAAGGGCAGGAATAGACATTTGCCCTTTTCTAATGCAAATTGTACACGTGTCCCAAACCCCTCATAGAAGGGAAATCCACTCCTGCTTAGAGGAAGGGACCAGAGAGGTCCGCCATCTTTGAAAGGCTAATTGTCACTCAGACACATTGGATGTTGTGGACAGAGCTGCAGAGAGGAACCATAAAACTGGGGTCTAGTGCTCATTCAACTACCCACAAGTCCTTCTAATTGTAGCACATAAAGCCTCTTCTCTCATTTATTTAAAAAAAAATTGGAGATAATAATACCCATCTTACATTTCTCTCGGAGTTGGTATGAAGAGCAAATAAGATAAAGTGTGAAAGTGCTTAGAAATAATAAAACATGACAGCAGTGAAAGGTGAGCATGCTGTGACCAGCACAGTTTCATATCACGGTAGACCAGACCAAGTTTATTGATGTGCGTGAGTTTTCCTGGAGTCCATTCAATGAGTCTTCGGACCTCAAATTTAAGTGTTGCCCTCATATCTCCTCTTATAAAATTCATTCAGTCATTTTATCTTTACTGAAAGAGAGTATTTCACCATGAATTCAAGATTAAAAGGAAATTTGGAGCTAAGGATCCATAGGGGAAAAAATCTAAACGAGTCCATTAATGATAACTAAAAAGTCAGTCCATCACAAATGAACAAGGCAAGTAAACAGTCACATTTAATGAAATCTAGTTAACGAAATAAATTACTCTCTATTTCTCTGTTCCCCAGTGCCAACATTTCATGACTAGGTTTTTGAAACCCAGTATTTGGAGATAAAGTTAATTCTAAATGTAGTTTCTCAACTATTTAAATAGCAAGACCTTCTCACGTGTTTACTCAAATGCACACACAGAGCTGCAGGAAGTCCCAACACTGAACACTTTACATACTGAGACTATGCAGTTACCTGTGCAAATGAGAATCTACGTGATAAGAAACATCGTGCTCTTATCCCAGCCTTTTCTGTTCCAAATGAAATTTCCAAGATGAAATCCTTGAAGTGAATAATTGACAAAGTTAAATTTTTAACAACATAATAAAAAGCAAAGTTCGTAAATAGTCTCATATACAACAGTAGGTGGGAGATATTCTTCTTTATACCATCAGGTAATCACTTGAAAAATGTTTCACAAAATATTCCACCACAAACATTTATGGAATGTTTATTATAGACCAGTTGACCTCCTAGGCACTTGGCCTATGTCTGCAGATATAAGAAAATACATTAAAAATTAGAAAATAACATTAGAAGGTAATAAATCAGCTTTTTAATGAAATACATATTAAATATAGTTTTTGGCTTATCAAGGAGTTAATATAGATAATAATGGTTTCTCTATTCCTTAATCTATAAAAGTAGCAGCTAATGTTCGTAAACCACAAGTTATCATTCCTAAACCAATGTCTTGTTTCAACATATCAATAGGAAGAATCTTTCTTTCTGAATGCCTTTGACCTTGTAAAGCACACACAGTAATAGTGCTATAGTAACAAGAGTGTTCCTTCAATTATGTCCACTCCTTTTGTTCTTCCTTGCACATTATAAGGTGCAGAGTTAATAGTTATAGGTGAAAAATTAATATGCATGATTTTATTTTTGTACTTTGTGTTTCCTTCTAAGAAAATTGAGGGTGTAAGTCAAATTGGAGACCACAATAGTACGTGGCACAAACTGACATTCTTCTGAGGGTTTCTGCAGTGATTTAGACGGCATAGATGCAGAGTGGAAAGATCACTGGAAGAAGAGATGGAGTCATGGGTCCTACTCTTTCCTGGATGCACATTTATGTTAAACATGTACGAGTACATTAAATTCCAGCAATTCAAGTTTCTGCAACTGCAAAATCCAAGTTGAATTAAATGACTTCAAAGATCACTATATATATAAAATCTCTAATTCTTGCTGGTAGCGATAGTGTAAGACATGGGTGAGAATGGAGTGCTGCACAAGAAGAAAACAGTGTTGTAAACAAATAAACCATTGAATACAATTTGATAAATTAACACAGCAAAAGGCAAATATTTAACTATAAACAGATTAAAATTTTAAAAACAATGTGTTACATTTAATTCCTAAGTCCATGGTAGCCTATGGAAGAAGTAATATGTGAATACTATAATAATGCAAAGTTGACTAAATGCCAGTCTTTGTATGCCCACCTGCAAGAACTATTGAGATGTCCCAAACTCCAGTTTTCCTTTCCTCCCTGGACAGAGCCCAGACTGTTTCTGAACATTTTCCTGTCATTCTTATCTACATGTGTTGCCCTAGGCCCCAAAGCCAGATGTCTAAGAGAAGGTGTGATGCCTGTGAGGTGTGACATCTACATCAAAGCAGCCATAGGCATCACTTACATACTCATCTTGTCCAATCATGCTTGGCAAAGGCTTACTCCAGGAGCACCAACACCACTCTTACCATTTTGGTGGGCTCCAGTGATGTCTTCATGGAGGTGACACAGCCCCCTCAAAGGCTTTTCTTCTGTGCCCCACTTCTTTTGTTTCCTCACAGTTTTTTTCTCTCAATTAATTAATCTCTTTATTCAATACAATTTTAATTAATTATATGTTATATGGAAAACATTGTCTAAAAACCAGGAATGCAAAAGACTCAGACATACGTGTCTGTTCAACAGTCTCTGAGACTCTGCACGAAGAATGACAAGTTGTACCCAGGCTAGTTCGGAAGCCATTTCAGGGGCACCAATAACTAGTTATTAAGTTGGCGCTAACTGATGAGCACATATGGAATTGCAAGTATCTTCCCAGAGGCAATCAGCCTCTGCGTCTCAAGATTACAAGCATACACATCAACTCTTCCATAAAACCTTTCTGCCAGTCTAGAAACTATTTTTGTATGCTTTGCTCAAGAATCTTAATATTACAGAATTATGGGTCTATTAGTCGCTGAGTTGTCTTTACCACGCCTAGATCCTTCTACCCTAGGGTTTGTGATGCAGGCATGCCATAGAGTGGTGAGGACGCTGGATGCTGGGTTCTAGTCTCAGTTCCAACACTTTCTGGCTGTGTGATCTCAGGTGAGTTATTCAAACTCTTTGAGCATCAGTTTCTGCATCCATACAAGAAACTTATGATATTATAGTAAGATTTAAATCGTAATACCCATGCTTCATACACAGCTTGTTCATGTTAGGTCCTCAAAAACGCTAGCTCTCATTATTCTTCTACTCCTTGGCACTGTTTCAATATGTATGAATCTTGACAATGAAAGAAAGGAAATGGAAAAATAAAACTGAATAGCAGACCATGGTGATAGAGTTGTGAGTGATCCTTAATGACATCTCAATACTACTGCTGTGCTTTTATAGAGATAGTACCCTGTTTATGGTAGAAAATGTAGGTCAGATAAAAAAGAAAAAGAAACTATCACACATTATCTCATAATTTATAGATTACTGCAAAAATAAATGTATTAAATGACAGGTTGAAATAATCAAATCTAAAAAGAACTCAAGCAAATTGGAAAAAAATTTAAAAGATACAAACAGAAGCTTTTCAAAATAAGATAGATAAATGGCCAATAAACGTGAAAAAATGCTCAACATTACTAATCATCAAGGAAATGCAAATTAAAACCACAATGAGATATATCTCTTTACCTCTGTTAGAATGGCTTTTATTATAAAGTCCAAAAACAATATATGCTGATGTGGATGCAGAGAGAAAGGAACATCTATACACTGTTCGTGCGACTGCAAAATAGTACAACCTCTATGGGAAACAATATGGAGAATACTCAAAAAACTAAAAGTAGACTTCCATTTGATCCAGCTATTCTCTTAGGGGGTATTTACTAAGGAAATGAGTCATTTTACCAAAAAGATACCTGCACTCAAATGCTTGCTGTAGCACAATTCACAATTGCAAAGATAATGGAATAAACCCAAGGGCCCATCAATTCATGAATGGATTAATAAAATTGTATTACAAAAAATAAAATGATAATATAAATGCCAGGGACTACTACTTAGCCATAAAAAGGATGAATTAATGCCTTTTGCAACAATTTGGATGGATCTGGAGACCATTCTCCAAAGTTAAATAGCTCAAGATAGGAAAAAGAGCCACTGTAATTACTTATTATTAAATTGGAACTAACCGATGAGCACGTACGTGCACAGAGGGAACTGAAACTCAGTGGAAATGAGGGGGAGGAAGGAGAGGAGCTAGAAATGACCTGGTGGGTATAATGAACACTATCTGGGTGATGGGCACACGTACGCAATGGCTCAAACCTTACAAAAGCAATCCATGTAGTCAAAAATATCTGTACCTTCTTAATATTTTGAAATAAAGAAATGGTAATCTTTCAGAAAACATAAATTGCATATTTAGAAAATAAAGGACAAAAATTGATGGAGGGATGAATTTAAAGAAGGTAACAAGAGGGGGCGGCGCTTGCGGCTCAGGGAGCAGGGCACCAACCCCGTATACTGGAGGTGACAGGTTCAAACCAAGCCCCAGCGAAAAACTGCAAAAAAAAAGAAAAAAAAAAAGAAGAAGAAGTAACAAACTGACATGCTCAGGTAGGTTTTGCACTGGACAACTTGAAGACTCCCCCTCCATCCATGTGGCTAAGCAGGGTGAGGGAGCCAAGGTCTAGAAAATCAGCAGAACCAAGAAACTCCAATTCACTGAGTGCAAGCAGTGGGCACTGTGAGGCTGGGTGCCCTGGCCTCTGGCCCTCCTCCCCAGGAATTGAGGTAGAGTCTTGGAAGGTTCTTCTTCCCTCTGTACAACTCTTGATCAGACTCATCTTCAGGGCCAGGCTTGGAATGGACCTAGATCATTCTCTGCCCTTTCTCATCCCACATTTCTGCCTCCGTGCTTATTGATGCCTCCCACTATTTTATAAGACAAAAAGTTTGATGCCACACTAACCAATCTTATTCATACAACCCCAACCTCCTTAGGCCTTATTTTCCTCTGTAGTTATCACTGTCATAAATACTAAAATACTTTACTTATTTTTGTGTATTCTTCTCTCTCTTTCTCATTTCTAAAATGAGAGTTCCAGACACATAGAAACTGTCATTTTAATTTATTTCCTGATTTATCTCAAATAGCTGGCACATAGTAGGTGCTCAGTAAATATCACATAGGCACATAGAAACTGTCATTTTAATTTATTCCCTGATTTACCTCCAATACCTGGCACATAGTAGGTGCTCAGTAAATATCCATTGCATTAAAATGGAAAATGCTAAAGCACAGTCTTTTGCTATGGTTTGAATGCTTGTGATCTCTTCAAACTTTATTTGAAACTTAATCCCCAATGGAACAGGTGAGATCTTTAGATGATTAGGCTATGAGTGCTCTCCCCTCATGGATGGGATAAGTGCCTTATAAAGGGGTTTGAGGGAAATAGCTGGAACGTCTGGTTCTTCCATTTCCTTTCCCCTACCACCATGACACAGCATTCATCTCCTTCAGAGGATGCAGTGTTCAAGGTGCTATCTTGGAAGGAGCTCACCAGATACCAAATCTGCCAGCACATTGATCTTGAACCTCGAGCCTCCATAACTGTGAGCAATCAACTTATTCTGCTTGTAAATTACCTAGTCTGTGATGTTTTTGTTATAGCAGGAGGAATGAATGAAGATATCTTCTAATAAATAAGCATTAAAGAGCATCCACTTTTTTGATGATGGGAAGTATTGGCAGACACTGTAGGAGGGTGGGGAGGCAGGAAGGGAGAGCCAACATTGTTTAGTGACACGGAAAATGCATGTCACATACTCCACAGCCCTGCCCAATTACAATAGCTTCATCTTCTTTCAGTTGGGTATGAATAAAATTCAGCGAAGAATTTTACTTATTGTTCCCCCAAAGTGTTGGCTCTTGTGCAATAAGTGGAGCACTATGAGCCTTGGTAGCCCTGGTCTCTAGCCCTGCCCAGAAATGCAGGAATCATATGGCAAGACCCTACTTTCCCTTTATCATGTTATTCCACAAAACACTTGACCAGACTCATCTTCAGGGCCAGTCTTGCAGTAGACTTATAAAATAAAAATCAGTAATACCAGGGTAATCACCTGGTAGGAATCCGGTAATGAAATAGTACAGGTGGCAGAAATTGATTCCCTAGCATGTCCTGGAAACTGGAAGTCTAAGATCAAGGTATTGACAGGTTTGGTGTCCTGGGAGGCCTCTTTGCAAGAGGCCTGCAGGGGGGTATCCTCCTGCTTCCTGTTCATACCAGCTTTTCTCTGTGGGTGCTCATCCCTTGTACCCTTCTATAAGTTCTAATCTTCTCTTTTTATAGGAACACCAGTCAAATCGGATTAAAGCCCACCCTGAAAAACAAAACCTCATTTTAACTTAATTTTTAAAAGGCCCTAACAGAAGATAAAGACACATTCTAAGGTATTGGGGTTTAGGGCTTTAACATATAAATTTTAGTCCATAACACAGTTGTTCAATTTTTGGTAAAAGTACTCTGTTTCTCAAAGATATAAAGATATTTTGTTGAAATTTATTTATTTATTTTTTTATTAAATCATAGCTGTGTACATTAATGCAATCATGGGGCACAATGTGCTGGTTTCATACAAAATCTGAAATATTTTCATCAAACTGGTTAACATAACCTTCATGGCATTTTCTTAGTTATTGTGTTTAGACATTTATATTCTACATTTAGTAGGTTTCACCTGTACCCTTCTAAGATGCACCGTAGGTGTGATCCCACCGATTACTCTTCCTCCATCCATTCTCCCCCGCCTCCCTTGCCCCTTTCCCCATATTCTTGTGCTCTAATTGGGTTCTAGCTTTCATATGAAAGCTATCAATTCGTTTCATAGTAGGGCTGAGTACATTGGATACTTTTTCTTCCATTCTTGAGATACTTTGCTAAGAAGAATATGCTTCAGCTCCATCCATGTAACCATGAAAGAGGTAAAGTCTCCATCTTTCTTTAAGGCTGCATAATATTCCATGGTGTACATATACCACAATTTATTAATCAATTCGTGGGTGATGGGCACTTGGGCTTCTTCCATGACTTAGCAATTATGAATTGGGCTGCAATAAACATTCTGGTACAAATATCTTTGTTATAATGTGATTTTTGGTCTT
>CAUYRH010177954.1:0-18585 GCA_963574655.1 Perodicticus potto
TTCTTTACTTCTTAAACTTTTCACTTCAAAGTTGTTCTATTTGATATTTTTTTTGAGGCAGAACCTCAAGCTGTCACCCTGGATAGAGTGCTGTGGCATCACAGCTCACAGCAACCTCCAAGTCCTGGGCTCAAGCGAGTCACCTGCCTCTGCCTCCCAAGTAGCTGGGACTACAGGCGCCACAACACCCGGCCATTTTTTGGTTGCATCCGTCATTGTGGGTTGGGGGGCCCGGGCTGGATTCAAACCCGCCAGCTCAGGTGTACGTGGCTGGCGCCTTAGCCCGTTGAGCCATGGGCGCCGAGTCAGATTGCTCCTATTATTACCTCTACTTTACAGAAGCTGAGGACCAGAGAGCTCAAGCGACTTGCATTATGAGGTCACACAGCTAGTAAGCACCTGAGCCAGGCCTTGAACTCAGAAAGTCCAGTTCCAGGACAAGCCTGCACGGTATCTGTACAGAAGTGAGGCCCAGCGCATGTTGGGATTGCTGTGGTTAATATCATTTTTTTTTTTTTACAGACAGGGTCTTACTTTGTCGCACTCGGTAGAGTGCCGTGGCATCACAGCTCACAGCAACCTCCAACTCCTGGGCGATTCTCTTGACTCAGCCTCCCGAGTAGCTGGGACTACAGGTGCCCGCCACAACGCCCGGCTACTTTTTTGTTGCAGTTTGGCCGGGGCGGGGTTTGAACCCACCATCCTTGGTATATGGGGCCAGCCTTACTGACCGAGCCACAGGCGCCACCCGGTTAATATGATTTTTATCCTCAGTTGCCAAGTGCTTTTACCTCTGATTTTGTTACACTTTCACCCTCCCCCAGGTTGGAATCAGCTTATAGATGAGGAAACTAAGGTTCAGAGAGGGTAAGTAACTTGCTTAGTGCCACACAGCTGGTAAGTGGGAAGTCTCCTGATTCTTAGTCAAGAGCCTCCCACTCATGAGGGATCACAATGTGTTACACAATTTAAACATCCTGAGGGTTCTTACTTTATGAGTCTAGATTCAAATCAGTCATAACCCAGTGTCAGAAGAGGTGAAGAATCCTCTGGTACATTCATCCAACCTTGCTCCAGACTTTATCCCAGGATCTTTGGGGTTGCAGTGGTGGAGATGGAGCCATAAGATGAATAAGCCATGACCTGGGAACCAGAACCCAGTGACACTTTGGAGGACTCTGTCAAGGTTTGAGCAGCTCAGTCTTCCTTGTAGGGCTGTGCTGAATTCCAGTTACAGGCCTATCCCTCTTTTGTGCACTTAGGGCCCGGCCCTGCTCTCACTGGACATCAGGGCACCATGAGGGGGAGGATTGCCTGGTACAGTGACTCCAGGTGGCTCCAGGAGGAGGGCAGGGACCCTCTCAGGTGAGTGGGAGGCTATATAGATACATTCCTTCCTATGGCTTATCCAGAGGACAAGTGGCCCTCACAGGGACACCCCTGCATACCTGTCAAGCCTAAACCCTGGGAAAGATGCTATGAATGACCATGGAGAAAAGCCGTAGCTTCCTGAGGGTCAGACTGTCACAGGGGCCACAGAAATGAAGCCGGTGGCTGTGAGCACAGGCTTTGGGGTCCAAAGACAGGAGGTTAACTTCTGGCTCTGCTACCAGCCAGCTGTGTGACATTAGCCAAGTTATCCAGTCTCTCTGAGCCTCAGTTTCTTCATCCATGAAGTGGGGATATAATTTTGGGGGAAGCAGCTCGGTGCCCATAGCTCAGTGGTCAGGATGCCGGACACATACACCCAGACTGGCAGGTCTGAACCCGGTCCAGGCCTGCTAAACAACAATGACAACTGCAACAAAAAATAGCCGGATGTTGTGGTGAGCACCTGTAGTCCCAGCTACTTGGGAGGCTGAGGCAAGAGAATCGCTTAAGCCCCAAGACTTTGAGGTTGCTGTGAGCAATGACAGCACAGCAGTCTTCCAAGGACAACATAGTGAAACTCTGTCTCAAAATATATATATATATATTTGGGGGAACCTACTGCAAAGCCCAGCAGCTATTCTTTCAATGAATCATCATTGAAGCTGATAATCATATCACAGAGGAGGGCAGCACAGAAGTTACCACTCATGAGCACCTACTATGTGCCAAAGTGTGCGGCACAGTGTGGGTCTCCACAGCAGCGCTCTGTGTGTTTGTGTATGTGTATAAATCTTTATCTAGGACCAGAGAGAACAACACTGCTGCTTCAGGGAGGATGACTGGACAAAGGCTGGATTAGTGCTGAGTACATACTTCTTTCTGTATTTCGAATTTTGAATTATGTGACTGTTTCTCTACTTTAAATTTACATTAATGGGTTCATAACCTGGTCGAGCCCCCCACCACAAAATAATTTTTTTTTTTTTGAGACAGAGCCTCAAGCTGTCCCCTGGATAGAGTGCCGTGGCATCACAGCTCACAGCAACCTCCAATTCCTGGGCTCAAGCGAGTCTCCTGCCTCTGCCTCCCAAGTAGCTGGGACTACAGGCGCCCGGCCACAACGCCCGGCCGTTTTTTTTTTTTTTTTTTGGTTGCAGCCGTCATTGTTGTTTGGCGGGCCTGGGCTGGATTCGAACCCGCCTGCTCAGGTGTACGTGGCTGGTGCCATAGCCTGTTGAGCCACAGGCACCGAGCCCACAAAATAATTTTTTTTTTTTTGCAGCTTTTGGCTGGGGCCAGGTTTGAACCCGCCACCTCTGGTATATGGAGATGGCGCCCTACTCCTTGAGCCACAGATGCCACCCCACAAAATAATTTTTTTTAAATTTCTTTTTTGAGGCAGAGTCTCACTCTTTCACCCTGGGTAGAGTGCTGTGGTATCATTGTTCACTGCAATGTCAAACTTTTGGGTTTAAGTGATCCTCCTACCTCAGCCTCCTGAGTAGCTGGGACTACAGGTGCCCAGCACAACACCTGGCTAGTTTTTTATTTTTAGTAGAGACAGGGTCTCACTCTTGATCAGGCTGGTCTCGAACTTCTGAGCTCAAGCAATCTACCCATCTCAGCCTCCCAGAGTGCCAGAATTATAAACATGAGGCACCACACCTGACCAATAATAAAAAATTTTAAAAAGAAAAAAAAGGAATAGCAATTAAAAAATAAGAAAAATAAAATTTATAGGGCCAGCACCTGTGGCTCAGTGAGTAGGGCACTGGCCCCATATACTGAAGGTGGTGGGTTCAAACCCAGCACCAGCCAAACTGCAACAAAAAATAGCCAGGTGTTGTGGCAGGCACCTGTAGTCCCAGCTACTCAGGAGGCTGAGGCAAGAGAATTGCCTAAGCCCAGGAGTTGGAGGTTGCTGTGAGCTCTGATGCCAATAATAATAATAATAATAATAAATAAATAAATAAATAAAACCTTTAAAAAAAACTATTAAAAAATTTATGTTAAAGTTAGACTTGGCTCGGCACCTGTGGCTCAAGTGGCTAAGGCGCCAGCCATGTACACCTGAGCTGGCGGGTTCGAATCCAGCCCAGGCCTGCCAAACAACAATGGTGGCTGCAAGCAAAAAAAATAGCTGGGCATTGTGGCGGGCGCCTGTAGTCCCAGCTACTCAGGAGGCGGAGGCAGGAGACTCGCTTGAGCCCAGGAGATGGAGGTTGCTGTGAGCTGTGATGCCACAGCACTCTACCCAGAGGGACAGCTTGAGGCTCTGTCTCAAAAAAAAATAAATAAATAAAAAATAAAGTTAGACTTATCAATTTATCATTTGATCCTCAAAATGATCTGTAAGACAGAGGTAGGCTCCCACCCATTTGGCAGAGGAGGAGGCAGAATGGTGATGTGACTTCCTTCTGGGTACACGGCAAGAACATGGTCGAGCCGGTACCTGGACCAGCAGTGCATTGGTGCTGCAGTGCCCACAGCTCTGAGCATGCTGCTTGCTGGCTGAGGTCTGGGACTGCGCTCTAAAGGAGGGAGCCCCCTAGGCCTTAGCTAATTGGGACAGCACCCGCAAGAGTCTTCAGTCTGGCAGATTTTACTGGCTTGGCCTGAGAACATGCCCCACAGGCCTCAGTTGTGCAGGGGGAAGGAATAAAAATAACCAGGGCTGGGCTGTGGGCAGCAGGCGTGCCTTTTGCATGACTTGGGTTCCAGACAGGAGCGTTCTTTCTTGAGCCGTCCTGTGTGCCAGGACTGGGGCTGGGTGCCCAGGGCAGCATTGCTGGGTACAGCTGCTCCTGCCACAACCCTCCTCTGGGAGCTCATAGCCTGGTGGGAGGGACAGACATGTCCAGTGCAGCACCCGAGATGACCAGCAGTGTAGCATGCAAGGGAAGCCTCTCACCTACCTGCAGAGAAAGCTTCCAGAAAGAAAAACAGTAGGAAGCTGAGGTGCAGGAGCATTCTTGGAAGTGGCACCAGCATTTGCAAAGGCAGAGAGGGGACAAAAGCATTGCTTCTGTACGAGCAGCTGGGTGCCCCCAGTGATCAGGGTCCCTGTAGGGGCAGGGTGCAGAATTGGGCTGGGAAAGCAGGCAGCCTGGGATCATGGGGGTTACAAGAGCCAGGGAGGTCATGGAGAAATCAGTAACATGATCTCTCCACACCGAGGTCCACAGCCTTACTTCCTTCAGCAAAGTCTCCTTTGCCAAATAAGGTAACATCCACAGATTCTGGGGACTAGGGGCTACCCATCTTTGAAACTCTGCCTCTAAAATAAACCATTTGTATGGATTCTCTATCCAAGGGCTTCTAGCAGCCGCAAAACAAGACACCTCCAACTTTAATCCTGGTCCCCAGGCTCCTGTCCAAAACCCCAGCTCCAGATCCCTGGCACAGCCTATCTGCTCCAGAGATCTTGGCTTACTTGCCCTCTGACCTTGGGTGACTCACTGGTCCCTTCTGGACCTTGGTTTTCTCCTGTGACAAAGCGGGTAAGAGCCCCCAAGACATTGCTAAGCTGGTTAGAGAGTCGCTGGCATAAAATACGTGGCACATAGTAGACCTGTTAGAAACAAGAGCTCTTGTTGTTAGTCACCACTTATTACAGCTCTTTGTTCCCTTCGTCTGCAGAAAATAATAATTATAACCACATGCTCTGCCATCATCCTGAACTGCCAACACCCTTAGGAGAAAAAGAACTTTGTTTTGTTTCCTTGTTTTTGTTTTTTTTTTTTTTTTAGACACAAAGTCTTATTTTGTCGCCCTCGGTAGGGTGCCGTAGTGTCACAACTTACAGCAACCTCCAGCTTTTGGGCTTAGGCGATTCTCTTGCCTCGGCCTCCCGAGTAGCTGGGACTACAGGCGCTGGCCACAACAGCCAGCTATTTTTTTGTTGCAGTTTGGCTGGGGCCGGGTTTGAATCCACCACCCTCGGTATATGGGGCCGGCGCCCTGCCCACTGAGCCACAGGCGCCACCTGTTTCTTTGTTTTTTTTTTTTTTTTTGAGACAGAGCCTCAAGCTGTCACCCTGGATAGAGCACTGTGGCATCACAGCTCACAGCAATCTCTAATTCCTGGGCTCAAGCGAGTTTCTTCCTCCACCTCCCAAGTAGCTGGGACTACAGGCGCCCACCACAATGCCCGGCCATTTTTTGATTGCAGCCGTCATTGTTGTTTGGCGGGCCCAGGCTAGATTCGAACCCGCCAGCTCAGGTGTACATGGCTGGAGCCTTAGCCCGTTGAGCCACAGGCACCAAGCCATGTTTCTTTGTTTTGAGATGGGTGCAAGCTGACTCATTACCCCATACGATGGATGCCAGCGGCCTCACGACAGCCCCACACCACCCCCACACCCACCCTCACCCCCCAGGCAGGAGGGAGGAGAAAAAGAGGTAAATGAATAAATGATGCCAAGTACCATTACTTTTAGATTGGTCCAGATCGGGCCAGAACAGAACAAGATAAGAACTAATGAGCCAAGTACTGTCACGATGAGGGTTAACTAGCTAAGTGCTGTGACAAATTGTTTTACTTATTCGCTAAATTGCCAGATCTGCTTTATGTGACCCTTACGTTACCTATCTGCTAATCTGCTAAATTGCAAGGTTCACTTCTGTAAAAGGCGTCATCATGACCCCGTGCTCACTTTTTGCTTCTTTTGCCAACTTTCTTCTTGCTTCTAATTGCTAACTTTCAGCCCACCTGTTTGGCCCTTTGCCAACATTCAGACTAGAAAAACCCCAACTTCAGACCCCTTAGCGCTCTCTCACTTAGCCTTAGACTTTGCTGAGACAGCCCCGCCGTTAGACTCCTTTTTGAAATTCTGATTTGAGTTAGTCCTTATCTCGCTCCATAACAGTTTCCTGGATGCAAAGAGACGGTTGGTTTCTCCAAGCCTGGAGCAGGCTGACAATTGTCCCAGCCAATACCGACTGGCTGAAGTTTAGAGGTGGTGCAGGAAACGGCTCTTCCAGGGAGCCACGAGTACCTTCGCCTCAAAACCAATAACAATTCCAGGCTCTGTGCCAGCCATGAGGGTAATTAGGCCAGATGGTTTCAAGGCAGAAATTCCTATAGTCCCTGCTCTGCTATATAAATCGAGCCACAGACAGGAGGTGTGGTGACTCGTCAACAGTTTCTCCCTCCAGGCAAGGCCTCAGCTGCCATCGCACACAGCCTCACCTCCATTTGACTGCAGAAATAAATGAGATGATGACTCTTGGCGTTTTTTAGCGTTGAATTAAAGGGATTCTCCGTGATTGCTGTTTGATAGTCTTCTTAGTTCATGTCAATTAGACAGAATGTGTTTTTCTAGCATTTTTTTTTTATTTTATTTATTTTTGAGACAGAGCCTCAAGCTGTCACCCTGGATGGAGTGTCAATTCCTGGGCTCAAGCGATTCTCCTACCTCAGCCTCCCAAGTAGCTGGGACTACAGGCGCCTGCCACAACGTCCGGCAATTTTTTTTTTTGGTTGCAGCCGTCATTGTTGTTTGGCGGGCCTGGGCTGGACTCGAACCCACCAGGTCAGGTGTACGTGGCTGGCGCCTTAGCTGCTTGAGCCATAGGCGCCAAGCCATCTAGCAATTTTTTCAAAAAAAAAATGTGAAATAGGAATTTTCACATAATTCCTGAATGGGTTTTGTTGGTGGTGGTGTTTGGTTTTTTCCTTTTTCCCTTTTTTTTTTTTTTTTTTTTTTTTTTTAAGGGACTATCACCCTCAGTAGAGTGCTGTGGCGTCACAGCTCACAGCAGCCTCCGACTCCGGGGCTTAGGTGATTCTCTGGCCTCAGCCTCCCAAGTAGCTGGGACTACAGGAACATGCCACAATGCCCGGCTATTTTTTGTTGAAATTTAGCTGGGGATGGGTTCAAACTCACCACCCTCTGTATATGGGGCCGGCACCCTACCCACTGAGCCATAGGCACTGCTCTTCTTTTACCTTTTTTTTTTGATAGAGACAGAGTCTCACTTTATCGCCCTCAGGTGAGTACCCTGGCGTCACACAGCTCACAGCAACCTCCAACTCCTGGGCTTAGGCGATTCTCTTGCCTCAGCCTGCCAAGGAACTGGGACCACAAGTGCCTGCCACAAGGCCCAACTATTTTTTTATTTCTTATTTTTTGTTGTTGTTGTTGTTGTAGTTCAGCCAGGGCTGAGTTTGAACCCACCACCCTCAGTATATCAGGCCGGCGCCCTACTGACTGAGCCCCAGGCACTGCCCTTCTTTTTCTTTTTTTTTTTTGAGACAGAGCCTCAAGCTGTTGCCCTGGGCAGGGTGCTATGGCATCACAGCTCACAGCAACCTCCAACTCCTGGGCACAAGTGATTCTGCTGCCTCTGCCTCCCAGGTAGCTGGGACTGCAGGCGCCCACCACAACGCCTGGCTATGTTTTGGTTGCAGCTGTCATTGTTGTTTGGCGGGCCGGGCTGGATTCGAACCCGCCAGCTGAGGTGTATATGGCTGGCGCCTTAGCTGCTTGAGCCACAGGCGCCGAGCCACCGCCGCCCTTCTTTTTCCTTTTTTAATTTTCTTTTTCTTTTTTCAATTTTGAGACAGAGTCTGACTCTGTCACCCTAGGTAGAGTGTTGTGGCGTCACAGCTACAGCAACCTCAAACTCTTGAGCTCAAGCAATCCTCTTGCCTCAGCTGTTAAGTAGCTGGGTCTATAAGCACATGCTACCACGCCCCATTAATTTCTCTCTTTTTCAGTAGAGATAGGGTCTCCCTCTTGCTCAGGCTGGTCTCAGACTCCCGGGCTCAAGGGATCCTCTGCTTCAGCCTCCCAGAATGCTAGGACTATAGGCATGAGCTATATGAATGATCCAGCTTGTCATTCATGATGTAAGATAAAGGAACACCTTCCTTGTAGGAACAGCTGTGCAACATTTTGTTTTTGAGACAGAGCCTCAAGCTGTCCCCCTGGGTAGAGTGCTGTGGCATCACAGCTCACAGCAACCTCCAATTCCTGGGCTCAAGCGAGTCTCCTGCCTCCGCCTCCCAAGTAGCTGGGATCACAGGCGCCCGCCACAACACCCGGATATTTTTTGGTTGCAGGCATCATTGTTGTTTGGTGGGCCCGGGCTGGATTTGAACCTACCAGCTCAGGTGTACATGGCTGGCGCCTTAGCCCGCTGAGCCACAGGCACCGAGGCACAACTGAGCAACTTTTAGTCAACAAGAGGAACTGCAGAGCCTTCTAATGCCTTCCTTCATCTTTCTCCCTGGGGCACCTGGAACTCACCCTTGGGGCGGCCCCTTCCTAGCAGTGAGGGCTTAGGGTGTGGGCTATGAGCACAACTCACTGTGTCAGGAACCATGGATGGGAGAAGGCCAGCCACGAGGGGGATCAATGGCTGAGTGACCAGGCTTTGGAGCCAGTGGCCTAAGTTCCTATCCAAGCTTTGCCACTTCTTGGCTGTGCAATGTTGGGCAAGGTCACTCTTCCTTTCTGCTTCTATAAAAGAGATAACGGTGGCAGCCACCTCTCAGGGCTGGGAAGTTCTGATCTATACATCTGTCTGGTTTTCAGAAGCTCAACTGACACGCGGTGATCACTCAGCAAATGCTAGGAGTTTGGAGCTCCTCACCAAGCCAAGCGGGCAAAGTCATTCAGACAACCTAAGGACAGGGATACGCTTTGCAAACGAGGAATCAGGCTTCAGAAGAAATGAACCATTGGCAGCATTATTCCCAATAGTCAAAAGGTGGGAGGAACACAAACGTCCATCAGCTGATATATGGATAAACAAAATATGATCTATACAGATAGTGGAACAGTTTTCAGCTTTAAAGAGGAAGGGTATTCTAAAAGAAAAAGAAAAAAAAAAAGGAAGGGAATTCTGAGACATGCTACAACATGGTGAACTTTGAGGACATTATCCTAAGTAAAATAATAAAACAGTCACATTGGGGCAAATACCTCAGATTCCACATACGTGAGGTACCTCCTGGAGTCAAAGGCATAGAAACAGAAAGTAGAATGTTGGGTGTCAGGGGCTGGGCAAGGGAGGAATGGGGAGTTATTGTTTAATGGGCGCTGAGTTTCGGTTTCACAGATGAAAAAGTCCTGGAGATTGGTTGCACAACAATGTGAATGTATGGGCGGCGCCTGTGGCTCAGTGAGTAGGGCGCCAGTCCCATATACTGAGGGTGGCAGGTTCAAACCCGGCCCCGGCAGAACTGCAACAAAAAAATAGCTGGGCGTTGTGGTGGGCGTCTGTGGCTCATCGAGTAGGGCACCGGCCCCATATACTGAAGGTGGCAGGTTCAAACCCAGCCCCAGCCAAACTGCAAAACATAAAAATAGCCAGGCATTGTGGCATGTGCCTGTAGTCCCAGCTTCTCGGGAGGCTAAGGCAAGAGAATCGTCTAAGCCCAGGACCTGGAGGTTGCTGTGAGCTGTGATGCTACAGCACTCTACTGAGGGCGATAAAGTGAGACTCTGTCTGTTTAAAAAAACAAAAAAACAATGTGAATGTACTCAACACTGAACTGTACACTTAAAAAGATGAAGGCAGGAAATTTTACATTATGTATATTTTACCAGAATTACAAATTTAAAAGAAAAGAAATGAAGCAACTTGCCCAGGTCCCTCTGATGGGAGGTATGAGAAGCAGAATTCAGACCCTAGCCTGAGAGTGACTCCCTGTTATGAAAACTCCCAGCCATGGATCTATGAGTAAAATGAATGAGTAAAATTCAGGGGAAGAAGGTGGCTTCTAGAAAGGAAAGACTTTACTGAGAAAAGACACAAGAAGGGCTCAGCGCCTGTGGCTCAACTGGCTAAGGCGCCAGCCACATACACCTGAGCTGGCCAGTTCGAATCCAGCTTGGGCCCGCCAAACAACGACGGCTGCAACCAAAAAATGACCGGGCGTTGTGGCGGGCGCCTGTAGTCCCAGCTACTTGGGAGGCAGAGGCAGGAGACTCACTTGAGCCCAGGAATTGGAGGTTGCTGTGAGCTGTAATGCCACAGCACTCTATCCAGGGTGACAGCTTGAGGCTCTGCCTCAAAAAAAAAAAAAAGAAAAAGAAAAAAAGAAAAGACACAAGAACTGACCTGAGAGAGAGAAAATTCAGTGGGCATAACGAAGTGCGGAGAAGGGGTGTCAGGCTGCCTCTGCTGTGTGATCTTGGGTACAACATTCTCCCTCTCTGGGTTTTGAGTGTGTCTTTTTTTTTGCTTTGAGTGTGTCTTCACTCTTATATGAGGGTTAGGTTGGGAGAGCATCCGGTCCTTTCAGCTCTGAGATCTAGAATGGGGTGAGACAGGATACCCAAGCACACTGTAATAGCTCCAATAGGCCCCAGGATCCTGTGGGGTCCTGGGGTTGTCTTCCCTCTGGAAAGCTCACCATCAATGGGTAGGGATAAACTCCAGACAAAAACTAATCCAGCAAACTTTTTCTGAGAACCTCCCATATACCAAGCTCTGTTCTAGGCCAGGTCCCCACTCTGGGGCGGACAGCCTATTGGGGAGGACAGGCAATAGACAAGTAACTAAACAGGAATAGATCAAAAGAAGAAACAAACACTGGTCCTGGGGGGCAGGTGTCAGGGTGGGGACAGGAAGAATTCCTGGTGGAGAGATTGCACTCTGGTTAGGAACCTAGGAAGGCACCCTGGAAGAGGTAACATCTCTGCCAGGCTTTGAGCCTGGCTTCCTAAGCCCTTACCAAACACAGGTAGTACAGATAAAGAATTCACAGGCCCAGGGCGGCACCTGTGGCTCAGTGGGTAGGGCGCAGGCCCCATATACCAAGGGTGACAGGTTCAAACCTGGCCCCGGCCAGCTAAAACAGCAGTGGCAACTGCAACAAAAACACTGTGGCGGGCGCCTGTGGTCCCAGGTACTTGGGAGGCTGAGGCAAGAGAATAGCCCTAGCCCAAGAGCTGGAGGTTGCTGTGAGCTGTGATGCCACCGCATCTAACAAGGGCGACAAAGTGAGACTCTGTCTCAAAAAAAAAAAAGAAAGAAATTACAGGCCCAGTCTTGTGAGGAGGGAGAGGTGGCAGCAAACACACCCCAATCAGAATAGGTGCTGTAACAGGCCAGCCACGATGGACAGCAGGTGTCAGGAGCCAGCCCTCACAACCCATGAGTGGCCCCAGGGCTCCGTGGCAATGAGGGAATGGGGAAAATAAAGACAACAGAAGCAAAGCAGAATTGGGTGGTGCCTGTGGCTCAGTGAGTAGGGCACCGGCCCCATATACCGAGGGTGGCAGGTTCAAACCCGGCCCTGGCAGAAGTGCAAAAACAATCGAACAAAAAAAATAGCTGGGCATTGTGGTGGGTGCCTGCAGTCCCAGCTACTCAGGAGGCTGAGGCAGGAGAATCACCTAAGCCCAGGAGTTGGAGGTTGCTGTGAGCTGTGATGTCACAGCACTCTACAGAGGGCGATAATGTGAGACTCTGTCTCTACAAAAAAAGAAAAAAAAGAAAGAAACAGAGTAGAATTTATAGAGTGGACCTGGGAGTGATTAATTAATGGGTGTTTATAACAACAGCATCTCTGTGGATTCTCCTGCCCTAATTCTGGATTACCCACCCAATAACTCTTTAGCTATTTTTATTACTTTTACTTCTTAAGATACTTATCAATCACAAACAGGATTACAGAAAACAAAGGGAATGGGAGCATGAACTTTGGAGCTGGATGCCACCCAGTTAATCCTTTGCAGGGCAGATTGGTTGCTGTCTTACCCTTGCTCATTTTCAGGAGCCAGAGGAACAAAGCTGAATCCTCTTATCTCACACCCATAAGAACTAATCTTTCTTGCTCTCGGAGTCAGCTGCAGGTATTGTACTAAACGGCTTCCCAAGCCCTTTCAGGCCCCAGCCAGGCCTTTGCAGACCTTTTCCTGAAGTCCTTTAATGTTCGTGCCAAACTGTCTCATGAAGCCCCCAGTATAGTGTGTTCTTTTCGGGGGCTCATGTTCTCTCCCATATCCTGCATACCTGACCCTGATCACACAACTTTTCCTACAATCTAGGAATTATTCTATTGTTATATCAATCTAACTTTATTCCCATAGTAGTAACTTCCCTAATGTTCACCCACAAGGTGCCATCACAGGAGCCCACATAAGCTGTGGGACAGGAGAAATTGGGGCAGCAGAACATATTGTGAGAGATTTTCCCATTGAAAAGGACACAGGTGGCTCGGCGCCTATGGCTCAACGGGCTAAGGCGCCAGCCACGTACACCTGAGCTGGCGGGTTTCAATCCAGCCCGGGCCCGCCAAACAACGACGGCTGCAACCAAAAAAAAAAAAAATGGCCGGGCGTTGTGGCAGGGGCCTGCAGTCCCAGCTACTTGGGAGGCGGAGGCAGGAGACTCGCTTGAGCCCAGGAATTGGAGGTTGCTGTGAGCTGTGATGCCACAGCACCCTATCCAGGGTGACAGCTTGAGGCTCTGTATCAAAAAAAAAAAAAAAAAAAAGAGGGGAGAAAAGCCACAAATAAACATACAATGAAGTATGTGATGATTAGTGCTATGAAGAAAAAAATCAGGTGACCCACAGCAGGTGAGTGTTGTGCTATTTACCACCACAGAAGATTTTTAGGGACAGAGTATATGGGGTTGAAAGATAATGCCCTTATATTGATTAAAAACCCTTTCTAGGGCCGGACACAATGGCTCATGCCAGTAATCCCAGCATTTGGGAGCCTGAGGCAGGTGGATTGCCTGAGCTCACAAGTTCGAGACCAGCCTGAGCCAGAGCGAGACCTCATTTCCAAAAGTAGCCAGCCATTGTGGCAGGTGCCTATAGTCCCAGCTACTTTGGAGGCTGGGGCAAGTGAATCAGTTAAACCCAGGAGTTTAAGGTTGCTGTGAGCTATGACACCATAGCACTCTACCAAGGGTGACAAAGTGAGAGTCTGTCTAAAAACAACAACAACAACAAAATTTCTAACTCCTTCCCATGATAAGTGCCCAGAGATAGGGTACTTCTGGGCATGGAAGAGCAAACCAGCAGAGAGGTTGTATGTGGTTACAATGACAAGTCCTCAGGCCGAGGTTGGTGTCTGGCCTTCAGGCTCTGCAGAGAGATGTCAGCTTTGCTTCCTACCCAGTTCTGCAAGGGAGAAGGCTCACTAAACATTGGGAGGGGCTTCATGTAGTAGACAGAGCATCAAGAGATTAGTGTTCTGGCTCGGTGCCTGTGGCTCAACGGGCTAAGGCGCCAGCCATGTACACCTGAGCTGGCGGGTTCAAATCCAGCCCCGGCCCACCAAACAACAATGATGGCTGCAACCAAAAAAAAAAAAAAAAAGGCCGGGCATTGTGGTGGGCACCTTTAGTCCCAGCTACTTGGGAGGCGGAGGCAAGAGACTCGCTTGAACCCCGGAATTGGAGGTTGCTGTGGGCTGTGATGCCATGGCACTCTATCCAGGGTGACAGCTTGAGGCTCTGTCTCAAAAAAAAAGAGATTAGTGTTCACTCCTAGAGGTGCTCTCCCAGTTTAGAGCTATGGAGGTCAGCTCAGAAAGAGGAAGCAACTTTCTTGAGGTTGCACAGCTGCCAAGTGACAGCATTAGACTCACACCCAGGGTGTCTGAGCTTAGCCTGCCTGCAAAGCCATTTCTGAAGTAGATTCAATGAGGTAATGCACCAGCACTCTGGCTCAGGCAGCAGGGGACAGATGTGGTACAGGATAAAGTGACAGAGGAAGGCCATGAGTCAGCTGGGGACACGTGGGGACAGGGCCTCACCAGCAGGCAGCTGGGTCTGGGCCTCAGGGAGAAAGGCTGAGGTGAGGGGAAAGAGACTTGGGTGTCATTCCATGCCGTGTCATTAATGGCTGCAGGAGGATGACACTGCCCCTGGAGCATGCAGAGTGACAAGGGACAATGGGGAGATGTCAGGGTTGCAGCAGTTGTCTTGTGTTCCTGTTGTTGGTGTGCCCTTGGCTGAAGAATGACCAGACCCTCCAGAAGCCAGGCAAGCGTGAAACAAAGTTTATTGAGGAAAATAAAGATAAGTTTACTGGGCAAGAGTAAAGAAAGATACAAGTTTACAGAACAAGATACATTTGCCACAGACAATGAATGGACCACCTTGAAGCAACAAAAAAGGCTGTATAATGGTCTGGGGTCCTGTTGTATACTGCGTGCATTGGCTCCTCCCGTGGTTCAGACTTTACCACGGAACCACTTTGATGGACAGTTAATTACATGACAATTAGCCTTGGGTTACTCTAACTACAGTCACTTTCCAAATCCTGTCATGCTTGAGCTGCCTGGCCCATGGTGTGTCCCTCCTTCCCCAGGTGTGGCAGTTGCTCAGGATAGGATTAAGGTAGGGCCGCAGCAAGGTGGCTTTCTTCCCAGGTGGGGCAATTGCTCAAGGCAGAACCCAGGCGATGCACCCACCTTGTCCCTTATAGAGGGATAAAGGGAGAGTGGGACCTGGAGATAGGGTGGGTGGGAGCTGAGGAAGGAGGGCTTTGAGGAGGGCTGGTCATGGCTACTGATATTTATTTTTTTTTATATTTTTTTCTTTGATGTTTATTTATTTATTTTTTCTTTTTCCAAAGCAGGATTAGAGAAAAAGTAAAAGGAAAGCCAAAAAGAGCAAAGATACTTTTGAATAGAATTAGGAGACTGATGTTTATTTTTTATTTTTGAGACAGAGTCTCAAGCTATCACCCTGGATAGAGTGCCGTGACTCTATATCAGCAACCTCACAGCACCCTCCAATTCCTGGGCTCAAGCGAGTCTCCTGCCTCCGCCTCCCAAGTAGCTGGGACTACAGGCGCCCGCCACAACGCCCGGCCATTTCTTGGTTGCAGCCGTCATTGTTATTTGGCGGGCCCGGGCTGGATTCGAACCTGCCAGCTCAGGTGTTCATGGCTGGCACCCCAGCCCGCTGAGCCACAGGCGCCGAGCCAATTTATTTTATTTTATTTTATTTTTGCAGTTTTTGGCTGAGGCTGGATTTGAACCTGCCACCTCCGGCATATCGGGCCAATGCCCTACCCCTTGAGCCACAGGCGCTGCCCCACTACTGATGTTTATTGAATGTTTACTGTGTTCTAGACACTGTTATAAAACCTCTGCATGGATTGACTTACCCCTTCCCGACAACCCTCTGAGGTAGATACTATTATTATGTTCATTTTACAGATGACAAAACTGAGAGGCTAAGTAACTTACCCATGTCAGTGAGCTGGCAGGTGGAGCCTGGGTTCAACCTGGTGGCCCAGTCTCTGTGCTCGATCCGCATGATACCCTACTTCTGGGCCATAAGGTTGCCGGTGATGTGGATTTCCTATGGATTGGGTGGAGGAATAAAAGTGGGGGAAAAGCCATTAGTCCTTGGAACAAGTTTGGAAGAATAGTGACAAGACTTAACATTTACACAGCATTGTAGAGTGTCCAGGGGACAGCCATACCTCTGATTTGGTTTGGCCCTTTATACAACGGAGGGACATTATTCCTCCATCATTTCATATGCTAGGAAGCTGAAACCCTGCAAAGGTCAGTGAGCTACTCAAGGTCATACCAGGAGCTGTGTCAGAGGTTTGACCTCAACTCTTCACCTATAAGAGCCTGCTGAGGAGGGTTGTTGGGAAGGGGTGCAGGCCTGGGGTGATGGAGAGAGAAGCCTATGAGAGAGGGACCAGTTGGTCATCCTGGCTGACAGCATCTGACCTGAAATGTACATTTAGCATTCTAAATGAGGGTATTGGTCCTGTGGGGAGGCCAGGAGGAGCTTATGTGGTCTGGGTTCTTATCTGGGCATCATTCATTTAAAAGTTGACTCAGGACGAATTTTAATAAATTAATTAATTTATTGGCTTTTTTTTTTTTTTTGTAGAGACAGAGTCTCACTCTATCGCCCTCAGTAGAGTGCTGTGGAGTCACAGTTCTCAGCAATCTCCAGCTCTTGGGCTTAGGCGATTCTCTTGCCTCAGCCTCCCGAGTAGCTGGGCCTACAGGCGCCCACAACAACGCCCGGCGGTTTTTTGATGCAGTTTGGCCGGGGCCAGGTTTGAACCCGCCACCCTTGGTATATGGGGCAGGCACCCTACTTGTTGAGCCACAGGCGCCGCCCATTTATTTATTTATTTTAGAGGCAGAGTTTCAGTTCATCGCCCTCGGTAGAGTGCCGTGGCATCACAGCTCACAGCAATCTCCAACTCCTGGGCTTAGGCTATTCTCTTGCCTCAACCTCCCGAGTAGCTGGGACCACAGGTGCCTGCCACAACGCCTGGCTATTTTTTTGTTGCAGTTTGGCCCCAGGCTGGGTTTGAACCCACCACCCTCAGTATATGGGGCCAGCCTCCTACCCACTGAGCCACAGGCGCCTCCTGACTCAGGATGAATTTTAATGAAACAGTGTGGCACAGTAGCAATAACAGGGCTGAATGAGATCCTGGTGCTGCTACTTAGTAGCAGTGTGTCACCTAACCTCTCCAGAGCCTCAATGGTGTCTCTGAGTGCAAAATGGAGATAATCTCTCCCCTACTGGCTATTGTGGGGGTTAATGACAAAGTGAAGAAAGTGCCTGTCATGTAACTTGGAGTCAGTAAACAGGAGCTGTTATTGTTAGTGTCAAGTGACAGTGTTTATACATTTTTTTGAGGGGGGGAGACAGAGTCTCACTTTGTCACCCTCGGTAGAGTGCCATGGCTTCATAGCTCACAGTAACCTCAAAGTCTTGGGCTCAAGAGATTCTCTTGCCTCAGCCTCCCAAGTACCTGTGACTACAGGTGCCTGCCACAATGCCTGGCTATTTTTAGGGACGTGGTCTTGTTCTGCCTCAGGCTGGTCTTGAGACTGTGAGCTCAGGCAATCCACCCACCTCGACCTTGGCCTCCCAGAGTGCTAGGATTACAGGTGAGAGCCACCAAGCCTAGCCACTATACATATTCTTTTATTCAAGTGCTGCTTCATCGAAATTGTTTTCAAATTTCATACACATACACCCACAGAGGAGTTTGAAATCTTCCTGATCTATTCCTTTGCTGTGCTGCTAGGGAAACTGAGGCCCAGAGAGGGAGAGACCCAAAGAGTCCCGGCCCTGCTTTCTGTCAGTCGGTGTGTGACAACACAAAGCATCCAGGCCCAGCCTCGTCCCTGCTGTTCATTTGCTATTATCCCAGCATCCTTCATTTAAAAGTTGACTCAGGATGAATTTTAATGAAACAGTGTAGACGTTACAAAATCACTGCCCCAGCTGGCATTCACCACACTCCTCACTGGCATCCAGAACATCAAAGTGAGAGGGCACTTTGTCATCTTCCCCCCTCACTGCCTTGCATGTGTGCAGGGGGGAGAAGAGCCGTGGCAGGTGTTCTTGAGACAGGAGAAATGGCATGAATAATCTCAGACATACACAAGAGGCCAAGATGGTTTCCTTGTAGAAAATGCCAAAGGAGGCCAAGGGGAAGGGGGGGATAGGTAAATTCGCACCTATTGGGCTCAGCGCACACTAGCTGGGTGAAGGGCACAAATACAACTTTGACTGAGTCTGTACAAAAAACAAAGCATATAAACAAAACATGTGTAGCCCCTAATAGTCTGAAAAAATGTTTAAAGTGCTATAAATAGAAACATAAAAAAAGAAAAGAAAATGCCAAAGGGGGTGTCTACTGCTTCTACACCAACTTTGATTGAATGCTGGGGTCCCCTGGCTGCCTTTGCATTCCCTAGGCCCTAGGAACTTCAGCTCACACGTGCAAGAAAGCTACTGTTCTCCTGAGTTTAATTCAGCTGGCCTCCCCACAGGATAGTTAAGGAAGGTCTCCATGAGGGAGGCTGTTATTAATGAGGAAACAAACACATAAATAATTTTGGCTCGGCGCCTGTGGCTCAACGGGCTAAGGTGCCAGCCACGTACACCTGAGCTGGTGGGTTCGAATCTAGCCCGGGCCCACCAAACAACAATGTCGGCTGCAACCAGAAAACGGCCGGGCGTTGTGGCGGGCACCTGTAGTCCCAGCTACTTGGGAGGCGGAGGCAAGAGACTCGCTTGAGCCCAGGAATTGGAGGTTGCTGTGAGCTGTGGATGCCACAGCACTTTACCCAGGGTGACAGCTTGAGGCTCTGTCTCAAAAAAAAAAAAAAAAAAGCATCAGGATCTCCTACCCTGGTCCTGCCTGCCACAAGAGATAAAGCCTTCAATGAAGAATAACACCTTCTGTGGAAGGCAGTAATTCTAAAATCAGTCTCGGACACAGCATCTTTCACTCTT
>CAUYRH010177955.1:0-26152 GCA_963574655.1 Perodicticus potto
GCATGTATTTCCAAATAAAATATTTTCATTGAATATCCATTTGAAGAGAAAAACAAACAAACGGCTCGGCGCCTGTGGCTCAACGGGCTAAGGCGCCAGCCACGTACACCTGAGCTGGCAGGTTCGAATCCAGCCAGGGCCCGCCAAACAACAATGACGGCTACAACCCCCCCAAAAAAATGGCCGGGCATTGTGGCGGGCGCCTGTAGTCCCAGCTACTTGGGAGGCGGAGGCAAGAGACTCGCTTGAGCCCAGGAATTGGAGGTTGCTGTGAGCTGTGATGCCACAGCTCTCTATCCAGGATGACAACTTGAGGCTCTGTCTCATAAAAAAAAAAACAAAAAAAAGAAAGAAAAACAAACAAACAAAAAGAGCAGGCGCCAAGGTCAAGCAATAATAGACTTGATCTGACCATGTATGATCAAACATGGTATACGTCACCTACCAAACCCAGTCATCATTCTGAAATGCTTTAAAATACAGGCCTTACACTTCAGCCCGGGTTTGGTTTTCTTCTTTAACTTTGCCTTGCACATCTATTAATTCATGGAATATTATAGAAAAATTCAATATTTTAAACCCATATCAGTTCTCTGTAGTTTGAGGAAATCGTGATTTTCTGTGAGCAGGGTTGATGGTCTAAGTATATATACTGATATTTGTTCCCTAAGAAAGTCTCAGATTTAAAATTTGGGTTTGCATCCTCTTTTGGGGAGCAGTGTGAAGAACTGTACCGGCTGGCTTACTTTTTGATTTAAAAAGGAAACAAGTATATGAGGGAATTCCTAAACTGTACCACAAGAAAACCTGGGGTTGCGTTTGTTCACATTAAATGTAAGATGAACTTGCAACTTGTTGTCATGCCAAAGGCGCTCAGTTTTGCTCTGTACCTGCACAGGCTTCCATGATTTTCTTCAGAGGCCCCTGAGTGTACATGAGTCCGACAAGAATCCCAGCCAGATGCCCCGCGAAGGAAGTCCTAGGAGGGAAGGAGACCCTTTGTGAGTGTTTGCTCTGCGGCTGATTAGAGGCATTCTGTCTTCTCATTAACCCAGTGCATGTCAATTAGTCACAGTCTGCAGGCTTTGTTCCACATCACGTCTGTTAGGCTAAGGAGCATTTAACTCAATCCAAAGAACAACATTTCCTACCTTAAAAAAAGCACAATGAATAACAACTGCCACATGCTTAAAAAGCAGCCCCCTCCCTCACTAAGAGAAGGGGGTTGGCTCCTCCGCAGTGGCGGAAGCATTCTGTCAAGACGAGCCATTATACTGCTTCCAGTTTTCCTTTGTACCCCTTATCACACGACATAAATGAAATCAGTTTTCTCTGTTCAGAGTTAAATCTGGAATTATCCAGCTATTGTGAAGGATGCTGGCTATCTGTGTTCACGGCAGGGCAGACTGCCGTAGTTTCCTACCCCACTGACTAGGGAGGCGAAGAGCAAATGAGACTAAGCCAAGAGACCGAGGGGCCCAAGTGCACCCTACAAAGTTGTCTTCCTATATTGTTATCTTTCAGTCACTCAGCAAAAAGAAATAAAAATTTAAACTTTACACTTGAAAGATGGGCTAAGGTGTTATACTGGTTCCGCTCTTCTTAAACTAGCATCTAGGATTGGCAAGTGCTTATCAAATTTATTTTTAAACATACGTTTCTACACAAGTGACCCCTCCTTGGGGGGTCCGCGTTTCTTCCAGGCTGGTTGTAGGGTTCCCTGGCTGACCAACCTCCCAGCCTTAGTTTAAAAAGTTCCTGGTGATTTTGACAACCTCCACATTCTACCACAAACGTGGGTCCGACACAGTGAGGTCTTCTCTCAGCACCTGACCTCATGTTCGAGCTGCCCGCCACTCTCTAGACACATGTGCATGCACACACACACACACCTGCACCTTATACCAGCCTTTCTGGGGCCATACACCATGTCCCCTTTGCCATGCCTCTCACACTTACCCTGGCCTTGCCATTCCTATCACTACAGTCAGGCCTTTAGCCCTCACTGTTACTCATCTCAATTATTTGGAAAAGCCCAGCATTGGGCACAGGCAAACTCCAGATGAATAGATGTTGAATGAATAAAAGAATAAATGAAAGAAAATCACCCAGCTGGCTCCTTGCTACCCAGCTCTTGCTCTCCAGAACACCCCGTACACTGTCAGCATTTATCCTCTGAAGACAAGGGGCAAATCACATCATTGTTCTCACAGATCATTCTAGAGCACACACAAGCCTTCCCAACACCTAGCTTTGCCCGGCTCCTCCCTCCTTCCTCACTGCCCACTGTAACACCCACTCCTACACACCCCATTGTCAGATGTCCCAAGCACTCACAGGTGACCACAAGGCTAAGTCCAGCAGTACCTCTGTCAGAATAATGTCCCCCGTTGAAGAGTGGCTCTTCTCTTCTATGAGAAGAGCTTGGAGCTGTTGCTTCTACCTTTCTAAGCACGAATCCAGTTTGCTGAGTGTTTACAAGTCTGTCTGTCTGCCTGTCTCTCTCTCACACAGACTCCCTGAGGTCATTAATGGGGTCTTATCTACCTATACGCTATGCAACATTAGAAGCTTTTAAAAAACGCCAAGCAAATGAATATATTTCCATGGCCTGGAAGAGAGAGCCGTCATGCCAGAAGGAGGGGGAGCAATTGAAAGTTATCAAAGACCCTAATGTAAACTGCAAGAGCACAGTGGGTTTTGTGATTTTTGCAGATGTGCTCCCAAAACCTAGGAAAGTGATAGGCACTCAAATGTGTATTGAATGAAGGACTCAAGTGTGCCAGGATTATTTCACCGAGAGCATCAGGGGGTGAGTTAAAACTGCTCGATCTTCAACTCAGAGAGTTCACGGAGCCATGGTCGGGACGGAGCCCAGAGTGTGACACTCAGTGACCTATAGGTGCAGCTCAGAGTCCAACCCTATATACTCTGCCCCTTGCAGCAGCCTTCAGGGAAACGAGGTTCTGAGACACCGTGGGTGAGACAGAGCCGAGTAATTCTCATAGTCTGGGAGCTACGGAAATGAGTGAGCAGGGAGGGAAAAACACAAGTGAGAAAAGGAAGGTCAGAAACCTTGTGACAGCGCCACTGCTTGTGCCCATTAGCTGATTAACTGACGCACAAGGTCAGAAACCTTGTGACAGCACCACTGCTTGTGCCCATTAGCTGATTAAGTGACGCAACTGCTCAAACAGCCCCCTACACCCACACACTGAAAGCCACATCGTACGCATGCACACACACACACCCAAACCACAGACACAGTTATTTCCTGGGAGAGTTATTATTTTCATCAAATATATCTGTTTCATGGTATGCACAAGTCAAAATAAAAATATGGAATTGGATACTTGGTTTCTCATTTCCTGGGAAAAATAGTATGAACTATGTCTCTGTGTAAAGTATGCTTCACTTTGGCTCCACCCATGACCAAAGATTGTACACGAGAGAACACATTCCAGCCTGCCCAGCAGTAGCCTAAAATCATGGCTAGCACCAAACCCTATAGACACGATGCTTTTTTGACGTGGTAACTGAGATTTCTACTAAGTGACTTGGGCAGAGAACTTCAACAAAGTGTTTAGTGGACAAAGGGATGATCTGCACCCCAGGGGGGACAGGGTGGGACCATGTGAGATTTCATCAAGTTATCCAGAATGCTGTCCAATTTAAAAAACTTGAGAAAATTTTATTTCCAGAGTTCTCTTTTTATTTTTATTTTTTGGATTGTGGTTGAACGCAGGTAACTGAAGTCATTGAAAGTGAAAGTGTGGCTAAGGGAGCAACTACTGTGCTTATCTTATTCTTATGTTCAGGCTCAATAAAATCTTCCCTGGTTCTAAAAACGACAAAGAAAGGGGTGGTTTAAGAGATCAAAGAAGTGACCAGAATCTATTTTTAAAAAAATAGTAACTTCAATTTAAATGAAGAGCATAAAATAACATCAATATTTCTGAAACTTTTCAAACCAACCTTCATGGTGAATCAGATATAAAATAAGATGGAAAATTTCAATTTAAAAGCTCAGCCTATTAGACAATTAATCTTGAATCTCACTTACAATTTGGAGTATAATACAGTGAAATGAATTTCTTATCTCTCTAAATGGTTTCCAGAAGTTTGAGTTACAATCTAATTGCCCTAATCTAATTGCGAATAACTAGGGAGGGGAGGCTGGCAGACCAGGGCGCACCCTGCATCAATCTCCAGCACTCAGCACTGTCTACACAAGTCACATCGCTGTTTCTGCTGTTTCAGTTAAGCTCTATACAGGTATTCTTCTTTAAAATAAAATTAAGACAAGATTACGATCTTACTCATTCAAAACTGAGAATCTGTTAAATAGAGAGTCTTTTCCCCACTGAATATTTTTAGTTGGCTTGTACAAATATATTTAAAATACAAACAACCTAATTAAAGAATGGGCAAGAAACTTTAACAATTGACAAAAGCAAAACTCATGAAAATGTGCCCAAATCATTAATTATATTGAAAATGTAAGTCAAACCTCTAGTGAGGTACCACTTTACACCCATTAGAATGGATAAAGTTACAAAGACGGATCACACGAAGTGGGGCAAGGATGTGAAACAAATAGAACTCTCAGACGCTGTCAGTGGGAGTGCAAAATGGTACAATCACTTTGAAACACAGTTGGTGGCTTCTAATAAAAATTAAACATACATGTCATTTCTTTCCTTCCCTATAGAACTGGCCAGGGCCCCCATGGAGGCAGCTAGGCTGTTATGGGCCACCTCAGAGTGTTCAGGGTCTTAAGGGAAGGCTTCTAAAACTTCTGCACTAGGCATCATTTTGAGTGTATGTTTTTTTGGATATAAACTTCACCAATTTAATGGTGTTCCCTTCTAACCTTGCTTTGCTGAGATTTTCTATCATCGTTAAGGATCAAATAAATTTTATCTAATATATATTCTAAATCAATAAAAGTAATTATAGGATTTTCTCCTCTTGTCTACCAGTGGTGAATTACATAAAAATATTTGCCTGAGTTCAACTCTCTTTGTATTCTTGGAATAAACCCAACTTGATTATAGTATATTACTATTTTCCACTTAAAAAGAATTCTATGCAGATAGCTAATATTTCTGATATTTGTGTGTGTTTTCATAAGTAAAATTAGAAGATATTTGAAGGAAATTTGAAGGAAAAAAACTTATTTGCAAATGATATCATATACTGATAACTAAAAAATCAGCATAAATTAAGACGAGTTTGACAGGGTGGCTGAATATAAGTTCCTCTTATTTTAAAAACATTTTAAAAAGTGTCTCCGTGCCAAAAATAACTATCTAGAAAGCATATGTTATTTTACCCATAATAGCATCAAAACTGTAAGTATATTGGAATTAGGTAAAAAACAGCAAGACCTCTGTGCAGAAATTTTAAAAACTCTAGTAAGGAAACAAAAGGGTGAAGAGAGAATCTATAAGATAAATTAATGTGAATGTAAGTTTCTCTCAATTAATGTATAAATTCAAAATAGTCAACCAAAATTTCAATTGAAGCTCTTAAGAAGTTTGATGAACTTACTCTAAAATTCATATGCAAATTATTAAGTGGACTTATTAAAAGAGAGACCAGCGTAAGGAGTAACTAGGCCTACCAGATATTCTTGCTACAAAACCATGGCAATAAAATATGGTGTTGGGACAGTGTAGACGAACCCATAGAAGAGGACAGAAAACGCAAAGTCAGAAGTCACTTGTGATTTTAATTGATCAAGGCTGAGATTCTTGGTCTGCGTCTCCTCTGATCTGGTTCTTTCACCAGCACCCGCTTTTTCCCCCCCCTATATGTCCCTGTGATTTCCTAGACTAGACTTCAGCAGCATCTTTGAGTCTGTTTCTAAATTTCTCTGCCTATGAGCTCTGGCTTAGTGATACCTATTAAGGCTTTGCTTCCTTCCATTGGGCTTTGGACAGTGTCTGCCGTAATTGTTAACCTAAGGCTGCAACTCATGCTGACCTGAATGCTTAGATATCGAACAAGCTGTAAGAGCTGGTAGAGCATACCTTGGAATTGTTCTGTCCGAGACACAGACGGTATCTATCCAGCTCAATCCATGATTGTATGAGGGATGTTTCCCTCCTGCTCTCTGCACTTTTATTCTGCCCCTGCTGTAGCCCTTAGGCAGAGTCAGAGGTAAAATGATGTTGGCTAATATGGGAAGCCTGGGCACCAGACCCCCTGCTGTGGTATGTTGCTGTCATCTTTTTGTATACAGCTTCTGGACTGCCTGGTGGAATTCCAGGGTTTTGAAGAATCAGATTAGAAAAACAGTGGTGGTAAGTGGCGATGTTCTATTCAAAACTCACTAGAAATGACTGGCACTTGGGCTAATTGTCTGTAAGCTGCAACGATTTCTGTTAGAAGTAGAATCTGGATTTTCCTTGTTACAAATACCTTATAACCGAGGACCACCTGCTCTACTCTCGAGAGAGGATCTCTTCCCTATGCTCAGGCTGGGTTATTTATAATGTTCAGCTGTTCACAAGACTCTTACTTGTCTTCCCCTTTTAGAGATAAAGCTCCTACTCCAGTCGCCTACATCTTTGGCTCACAAAAAAAGAAAAAAGCTGCCTCCACAGGGAACCACCAACCCCTTACTCCCTTTGATCAAGAAGAGTCCTGTAGCCAGAGCTGCTCTCCAAATGTAGAAGGGGATAGCTGATGGCCGTAAGATGTGAAATGAGTTTCTTCTTGGGGGCTAGTGGCTGAGATGATAGCCCCATTTGCAAGCAAACAGCTTGGGCAGAAAGCTCCAGCAGCCGTATTCAGGTTAGGGCAGTGCAAATACTAGAAAAAGCATTAAAGCCAGAAGAGCAGGATTCAAGACTCACCTGGTTCCTTATTAGATATGTGATATTAGATATATAATTTAACCTCCCTGAATATCCATTTCCCCTGGTATTTAAAATGCAGGCTAACCTAATTCATAGGACCATTGTGAACATAAAAGGGAATAAGCGGCATGTGTGAAGGTATTCCATAAACTATCAATGCTAATGTCACAGAAGGTGTTACTAATGCAATAATAAGAAAAAAATACCTTCTTACAGGAAGTAGATTTTAATTAATTAAGTTGTTCATTGGTGTTGACCCTTTCTGGGGGAACTGAGGGATGTGTTAATAACTCAGTGCCAGGGCTGACAATTGGGTTACAGGGGACTTTAGGGCCAGTAGTAGCCAAATCCATATTACAAAGGTTCGTTGTTTCTTCTGGACTTAGCATAAAATTCCTTGTCTTCTTTTCTGCAGCCTCCTCTACTCTTTGTCAAATCATCACATAGAACGAACACCATTTTTTAAAGTATTATGCTAGTCAATAAAAACATATTTAAGTAATGGGAAATCCTTATCAAGCTGTCAAGAGTTGTAAAGGAGCACTTCAAAAAGCCCTTCTCAGGCAGAATAAATAAGAAATGCATTTCCCACCTGCCAGCTGGGTGAAAACAGCCTGCCCAGGGAACTCAGTCCATTCCTGCAGGAGCGGGTGAAGTGGGGTCAGCAAATGCAAAGAAGAGGCGCCGGCTTAGATGGGAGGGCTGCTGGCTCTGGAATCGCAGTGGGAGTCTGATGGCAGACTAGGCCAAACCCTGCTACAACGATGGCTGAGAGATTCAGAAAGAACATTTAGGCAAATGCTGGAGGGGAGGAGGAAAGCTCATTGATTCCTTCAATGTATCCTTACACTTAACATTCTATGAATCAGGTAGGAACCTAGCTGTTGCAGACTGGAATGTTGGGAAAGGCACCCGTGAAGGACGTGGGCCTTGTGGCATGTCTTAAAGATGATAGGAATGAAGAAGTCCAAGGACAGAGATGAGGGATTTGGAGACAAATGAAATCACGTGCCCAAACTAGACTCCTGGATGAGTAGAGTGGGAAGACAGGGGGAAGACCAGCATGGGCAGGAGTCCAGGTAGGTTGTGGAGGGTGAAGGGATATTGCACTGGTGTTGAGGTTGCTTCCTGAGACTAGAGACACACACGCAGAACGCTTAGGGAGGAGTGTTCTGGGAATCGGCCCCTGGAAGCAAGTGAAGGCGGAAGGACTAGATGGAGAGAGAAGCTGGTGCACAACTTTCCAAGGGGAGCACTTCGGAGGTGACTGTGGAGATGATATTCAGTAGTGAGGTATGTAGAACTTTTTGTGGGATGAGTTTGCAAATGTAACTGTCAGACTTTCTGTGTATATCACTACCACTGTGATCAGGTGGACAGGATGTGTTGATTGGCTTGGACCAAGAATGCGCTACCCCCCGACCAAATGGCAGAGAGGCCATTCATTCTACACCAATGGGGCGTTTCTAGCAAAAGAAGTGGAGCGGTTGCTAGGCAGCCTGCTGTACACGAACATAGTTTTTCTGTTCAGCCGATATCCATACAAATACGTGGGTTGCGATCGTTTACTTAATCATGCCATATAGCACTTTAAAAAATGTCAAAGTAATGCATAAATATTATGAAAAGCAAGCAACAGGGGTTGTAAAGTATACATGTCCATCCTGCTCCTCCAACGCCTCCCATTCTCCAAGGGAAAGTATTTCACTTCTTGGAGAAAACCACCATTTTGTGTTTTAAAATCTTGATATATAATTTGCTTTTTTTTTTTTAAAGATGCGTATGTTTTTGTTATTTGTGTGTTTTTGCAAAAGATGATAGAAAATGAAAATGACATTGTTCTTCCACTTTCATTAAAATTACACTTACTGATCTAGTTGTTTTACCTTTTAGTGAACATAAGTTGCATTTTTTCCTTAATGTTCTTGAATAGCCGTTTGATATGACATTGGTTTGAAAGCCACTGCATGGTCTTCCAGGGCATGTTTGGTTTCTTAGGCACAGCTGATTGAAGCATGCCCATTTCATATACATTTTGTTTTTTTCTGGTATTTTAATGCTCTGAGCCATGCTGCAGTGAACATCCTTGCATATGTTTTCACATACCCGAGAGTAATATGAGCCAAAAACCAATCTAGAGATTAAGAATTCATTTAAATACATGGATTTATTTCAATAAAGGATCTTAATTCTACTTTTCTCCCTCAAATGGATAATTAAATTTCTCAGTATCAATTATTATAATATATCCTTTCTCCAAGGACTTGAAATAGTAACTTTTTCATAAGTTATACTTTCATATAAAATTGTGACTATTTTTTGAATTGTCAAAATCATCAATCTATTTGTTTAAAATCTAGCATTAGTATTACTATATTTTACCCTCTCCACCTGTTAACATTTTTTATGTGGTAGAAAACACAGATATATTTGCATATAAAGCACATAATCTGTTCCTACATTTTCAGAGTTGCTCTCTATCTCCAGCTCATTTACCATTCCTTAGGAATTTTATCATCAGTTTGTCACATTTCATGTAAAATTCTTTGACTTAGCATTGACTTTAAGATGTGGAGAAACTTGTTTAAGTCTTCTTTCGTGTCCTTCAATAAAGTCTTATCATTGTCATAATAAACACCTTGCATTTGACTTACGCTGCTTAATTTTAACTACTTTAAGGCTATTATTTCTATTTTGAACAGGACAGTTTTTTCTTATTGTATTTCCTAATATTTTTGGTAACGTATTGATTTTAATACACTGACCTTCTAGCCAGTAACTTTGTTGAACTCTCTTCTTTCTTTTTCCTTCAGTTTTTGGCCAGGGCCAGGCTTGAACCTGCCACACCCGGTATATGAGGCTGGCGCCCTATTCCTTGAGCCACAGGCGCCACCTTGAACTCTCTTCTAATGTAACATATCACATGGTTCCTCATCATCTCTTCCTTAAGACCTGGACTCCACACCCTCTTCCTGCATATTTCTGATTCTGTAAGGACACAGACCTCCAGAATAAGCTCCCCGCTCACTTTGCCCTCTTGGTGGCAAGCATTTTCTCTGTTGCCTGGTCCGGCTGGGGATGAGGGAGGAACGTGTGGCTGGCTCCTCCCTGGGATGGTCCTGCCACAGAGTGTCAGCCAGGCATTGGATCAGTAGCCCTGGGCTTCTCGCTGCTTTTATTTACCATCTCTGGAGGCTGAGCACTCTTGGTGACTCTTCCAACTTTTTCTACAGTATTCTAAGCATGTTTTGGACTATGATTTTGTCAGTTTTCTTTCACTTTTTTTCCTCCCCACAGTTACTTGTCCTTGAAGGTTCTACTTCTCATTTGTGAACACAATAACATATTTGAAGATGTATATATTTCTCTGAATGACATATAAAGAATGTTACATATAGAGAAACACAGAGGAAATTTATATATAGACTTCATATATAGAAATGTCAGTATAGGGGAGGAGTGAGACTGTAGCAAATGTTGAAATAGAAACCTATTTTTCCCCAGATGAATATTTAATGGTCCATTACCTTTTTAAATTTTTTTCATCTTTTCCCAATATTTTAAAAGGCTGTCTTTTCATAAAGTAAATTTTCAAGTCTTTTTGGAATTTTGATTAAAGTTTTTTCTATATGTAGATTAATTCAGGTAGAACTTACATATTTTACTGGCTCTGGACATGATATACATATCTCATCATTTATTCATGTCTTTTTTATATTCTTTAGTAAATTCTTACATCTGCCTTACAGAAAGTTCCTGTAAATTTCTTCTGTGGCTTTATCCCAGGTGCTTTATTCATGTTTTAATGTTAATGAGAATTTAAAAAAGATTTTTTTCTAATAATTGTGGTTATATAGGAAGGCCATTATTTTTTCCATTATCTTTTCTGTCCATGGTTAAGTTTGAATATTTTTTTATTGTTTTCTATTTTACTAATCCTTCTTGTGCTACATTTGATCTGCTATGAAATCTATCTTAATGTCAATATTCTATTTTTCAGTTCTAGAATGTTCATTGGATTCAGCTAACTCTAGTGTCTGGATTATCTATGAATTTGCTTTTATTGGCTGTTTTTTCTCTTGGTACTTGTCCAATGGGTCCTGTGTCTTGGCATGCCTATTAATTTGTTATTGAATGAAGGACCTTATTTATTTGAGAAATAAATGGTAGTGGCACCGGATGATGCCATTTTCAGCGAGTCAGAGAGGGTTCGCTCTTTCCTCTGCTCGGAAAATAGAGTACAGAGATGATTCTGTTGGTTCAGCTACAGACTAAACCGTGGTCAACCTTCTTGTACTTAAACAGAAGAGAGCGGAAGCTTAGGTAAAACCCATCCTGCCTGGGTTTTGCTTGTTCCAGACTGTGGCTGTTCTTGGCTTCCTTTTGAGAATGGGGCAGTTACTTGTCTCAGGATTTAGAGACTAATGTCATCTCTATTTTGGTTTTAGGCTCATCTGTTCTCCTCTCCCATGAAGCTACAGAATTTGACACATATTCTGAGGAGGAGACTGGCAACGTGCCTGAGGTCTCTGAAATCTCCAATCACGTCACTCCAGCCCCATATAACTCTGCTAGAGGCCAAACCCGAATTCTAAGCCTTTATGTTAGCTCAGATTGGCATGTTCGCCATGCCAACAAAAAAGCGTTTCGGCTCACAAGTGTCAATTACTAACTCCTTCTGGGGATTTTAGCTCATAGGGCTCCTCTACTCAGCAATTTCTTTTTTTCTTAAGCACCAGGGGAATGCAGACAATTCCACTTTGTCCTTCAGAAATTTTCTTGTCAGCTTTTTAGACTTTGACCTGCACAGCTTTGGAATTCAACAAATACTGAGAAGGAAATCGCCCATGTCCTTGAAGTCCCTCAAATTCACAGCTTGTTCTCAACTTCCCCGCAGGTTTCTCTGTTGGTCATCGGAGTACCTAGGCTTGGAACAAGCCCCGATTCTCACCTCTGGCCATGTTCAGAGTCAGCCCCTACCCACCTTCGACCTTCCATTCATCCCTGAAAGGTTTTCTTTCCTCTAGAATTTTTGTCCCTTCTGTTCTGATCGCTTTGGATTTTCCAGTTGTTCTCAGTATAAATGTTAAATGACTTACTACATCTTACCCAGTAGTAGAAATGTCAGGCTGTTTATTTTTATAAGTTGACCTTGATCTTAGCACAGATCACGGTGCCATCACTGTTCCCTCACATAGCCATGGTTTCCTGGAATTGCTGAAATCTTAGGTCTTACAGGGAAACCAGACCAGAGGGAGTCACCTGGGGTTGTGACGCTAAATGTCTTTCCATAGTTGGGCTTTAACCATTGGAATTCACTTTATGCAGTGGAGAAACTACTTACCATTTTATACAGCCACATTTCAATTTGTGAACCCTTTGAACTCTTGTTCCTTATATCAAAGGCTTTCACAATAGATTGCAAAAACATGCAAGGGATCTACTTCTGTTGCTTGGGTTATATTAATATTTTCATTGTGGGCAATTTCTCTTTAGCATGCTGCTTCCCTTCCTTTGTTTTGTAATATTTGCTCTAATATATGTTTCAGTCAAAGTTCTAGCAGGAAACAGACAGAAAATTCAAACCGGGATAACTACAGAGAGTTTAATAAAGAACTGTTTACAAAGGTATAAGCAGGATTTAGAGATTCAAAACCAGCAAAAGCTACTGCACTATCCCCGGGCCAGCAAGAGCAGGGAGCCGTTTCCATCCCATCTGCTGCGGAGGAAAGGGAGAGCATGATTGCTGGAACCCAGAGGAGGCCGCTGGATGGACACTGCAGCCTTCTAGAGAGAGAGAAGTGTGTCCGTCGTGATGTTACAGGGGGATAGCTGGCGAATCACTACCTAGTCTTGTTCCCACTAATCTTTTTCAGGTGTCTTCCAGTGGGAGCCAAAAGGCAAAGGTTCAGAGAGGTTAACCTCAGGGCCTGGAGAATGCTCAAGAGGGGAAACGTGAGAAGACTCCCAGGACCGTGTGCTTGCGGAAATGCCATGGCTTTGCCTCTTCTTTATGTTTCAGTGATTCCAGGTCTTCTTTGAACTCTAATAGAACATGAGTAAATTCTAGTGCCCATCACACTTAATCCGAGTCTGCTTTCTCTCTCCCTTCACATTATGCTTTGAAAGTGAGGCACTGCTTCCGTTTTACTTTTCTGGTGCTTGAGGTGATGGGAATATGAAATGGGTCCAGCTTAGATAGGTGCTCCAGATATTTCTGACTTCTCTGATTTCTATTAAATTCCCTCTATCAAGGCTTTCTCTACCAACAAGTGAATATTTCTTTTCCTAGGCTTTGACGCATTCCCTCAAGGCTTTTTTCACATCGATGATAACAATATTTTTTCTTTCCTTCGGTTAAGATACAACCTAGTGGAGTTTCATTGCTTTATATTCATTTTTAAATATATTGAGCTCTTTTAAAACCTCAATTTAGTCTTTGTAACTTATTCCTTGTGTTTTTACCTTGCTTCTTTACTTCTTATGATTATCTTTACAGGAACAATAGCTTCTTGGGTCTTCCAGTGATCCACGTCTTCCAGAATTAGCTGTTTCTTGTAATCAGTAGTTTCACTCAGATACTATTACTCTGAATATTGAAGAGAATGCTCCTTTACCCTTATTTTCTGCACCTATTTTCATATGTCCAAAGCTTTTCTCTCTTTTTTATTCAAACAAGGCGGGAAACAGTTAGACTGTCTCTTAGTTTCCAAAGACAAGGTATGTGGAGTTTCCTTGGTCTTACTCATTGTTGACTTGGTTATTCCTCAAATTCCCCTTGTTAAATCTAGAGTTTTTCAGGAGATTTTTTTGGGGGAGGGGATTCATTGAGGTTACAAAGAACCAGGTTACACTGATGGCATTTGCTAGGAACCATCCCTCTTATAATTGTGTCCTGGAGATTTTGATATGGGCCGCATGCAGCCAGTTCCTAATGCTAAGCAGGCATTTTTCTAACGCATCTTAGCTGTACTGAGGTGGGAGCTTCCCTTGCTCCCAGTTCATGGCTGTCTGGCACTCAGAACAATGCTGTAATTAGAGGGACAAACCATTCTCAGGGCTTGTTCTGCCAGGAAATTTCCATATCCAGTTATAGCACCTCACTGTAGGGTACTCAGATTATACTGTGTCAGTGTCAATGTGTGAAACCCGCTTTCTCCCCCCCTCATTTTTGCTTTGATTATTCATTGCCTCTGAATTGATATGGAAAGATAGCAAAGAGGGACAATCATTTACCCACTTGAGGAATGCAGTTGGTCACAGAGTATATTTAAAAATTGTTTTCTGCTCTTGAGTCTCTGCACTAGGAATCAGTTGGTAGGGGTGAACATCTTTTAATCTTTAAGGCAAGAGGCATCTCATAGCTGGGCGTTGTGGCTGGTGCCTGTAGTCCTAGCTACTTTGGAGGCTGAAGCAAGAGAATCGCCTAAGTCCAAGAGTTGGAGGTTGCTGTGAGCTGTGATGACACAGCACTCTGAGGGCGACAAAGTGAGACTCTGTCTCTTTAAAAAAAAAAAAAAGACAAGAGACAACTCAGAATGGCTTTGTCAATCTGGCTCAATCCATTTTCTTTTTAAAAAAATAAATTTTATTGTGTATATTTCAAGTTTACAACACAATGTTATGGGCTATATATAGGTAGTAAAATGGTTACTATAGTGAAGCAAATTAACATATCTGTTGTCTCACATAGTTACTCTTTCTTTGTGATAAGAGCAGTTAAAATTTTCCTATTTAATGAAAATCTCAAATATCATACAATTTTATTAATTTTAGTCCTCATGTTGTATGTTAGATCTCTAGACTTTTTCATCTTACATGACTGCTGTTTTGTATCTACTAGTTTTCATAGTTAATGGAAATTCCTTTTAGCTTCCATAATAGTTTTTGGTGACTGAGTTTTCATCTTTTGGAGTCTTCCTCATAGGAGGTTGTGAGTACATGTCAGTGTAGCCCATTGCAGACTGGGAACCACACTCTGCTGGTCTTGGAAATAAAGATCATGAGAGGGTGTGGACATTCTTAGCGCAATGAAGTCTAAGAAGCTTCCTACATATCTACACACACTTTTCCTGAACAGAATTACTGTCTTTAATCAGAAGAGGAATTCCACAGGTGGCATATAATTTTATTTAAATTTTCTACATATATGAGTCTAGAGGCCTTATATACTATGTCCATGAACATTTTGAGTAAAATAGGTTTAATAATAAACTATTACTGATTGGCCAAAGGAATCAGTAAAGGGAGGTTTGTGTATTGACTGCAATTCCTTGCTGGGTTACTTTGAAATAATGAAGTTGAACTGCAGGTTTAGACTAATGAAAGTCTATCCATTAATTGGCTTCGGTGACTTTTTAGTGGCCCCACTGCTAACGTACGTTGAAACTAGAGATACCAGCATGGACTCCTTGACAACATAGGCAAAGAGATGAATTCTCTTTATTGGATCTTCCTACCCATAAACATATCACTAAATTGCACTGATACTTTTCCTGTGCTAAGTTATTTTTCTATTTCCCTGATACAAAAAAATGCAAGTTTTCACTCTTCTTTCACACCTATCCACGTCTGTGCCCATTGTTTCCTTTTGTCACGTATATACACATTGCTAATCCCGTCACTCCCCAGGATTAGCCCATTGCAGACTGGGAACCACACTCTGCTGGTCTTGGAAATAAAGATCATGAGAGGGTGTGGACATTCTTAGTGCAATGAAGTCTAAGAAGCTTACCTTTTCAGTAAGCTTTGGCAATCTATTACAAATCCTATTAAACGCAACACCTTGACCCTCCTAACCTCCCTTGAAATGCTCTATTTTGGTTCTCTGGAAATTGCTACATCTAATAAACCATAATTTTTATATTCTTTTTTGTTGCATGTTCTTTCCCTCCAAGATGTAAATATCATAAGGGTAGGCTTCTTTGTTTTCTTCCTGGAAATATCCCAAGCATTTAGAAGAGTGCCTGGTATACAACAGATAGGAATAAACAAGTGAAGGAATGATATGTCCCTTCTTCTTTCTGAGCTCTTTTTTCAGCCTACATCTTAGAGCTTTGTTTTCTCTGGAATTTTATTTATTGCTTATTTCCCATCTCTGTTATTGTTAAGCATTGTGTTTTTCCTCTTCTTTGGACCTTAAGTTTCCCTCATTCCTTCAGTCTCTCTCATTCCCAAAATATGTATGTGGAGCTTTCTTCTGTCTTTAATGTCCTCTCCCTCCTTTTTGACACCATAAAACTTCTGGAGGGAATGCCTCTGTTTTAATCTTTCCCCCCCCAGTTCATAGCTTGCCATCTGGGTTCTCTCTTGGCCACAAAACTGAATGAACTAACTCCAATCCTCAATGACCTCCTCTTAGTCTTCATCCTATTTCATCTCTTTGTGGGCCTTTGTGGTGATAACTAACCACTGCATCTTGTAAGTTTGTTCTCAACTGTTTCTGATGTCATTTTGCTTTTCTTCCTGCCTCACTGCACACATTTCTATTTCTGCTGTATTAGCTTTCTACTATTGCCCCTTCATTTTTGTTCTCCAGAATGTAGAATTGGACCACACTTTCTTCTTATTTTATGCACCTTATAACAGTTTCATCCATCCCCAGTGTTAGCTACTAGACAATGCAATTCTCCCCCTGCCTGGCATCACACCTGTCCTGCCAATTTACTATGGGGAATTTTCAACTTGGTGCTCAAAAGGGCTTTAGTAAAGCATATCTGAAATAGATTTCATTAATTTTTGAATCCCTCCACTCCCCAAAGCTCAACCTTCTCTTACCACGGTTAATGACAATTCCATCCACATATTTTCCCAAGCTAGAAACAACAGGGTCCTTAGTAACTTGTCCTTTGCAACTAAATTATTAATCCAATGTTTGTCACTTCTAACAGAAGTTTATCTATCAGTTCCTTTTTGTCTACTCCAATTTCCAGATGGATTCGTTTGCTGTCATCTTTCATAGCTTTATTCCAATATTCCTGTAACTGATCTCCTTAGTTTCAGCTGCTGCTTATCTAGTCCCATTTCAACAGATTTCTCACCCTATCCAACCCAAACCTTCAAAAACAAATTTTGTTTCAATAAATGCTCATGAAGCACCAACTGTAGTCATATCAGAAAAAAAAATTACTGTCTCTACCCTCAGAATACAATGTATTTAGAGAGACTAATGCAGTATAAAAAGTTAGAATGCAATGCAGTAAATAAATCAGTGCAATGCCAGAGATATGAACACAGTGAAACGAAGTTGGGTGTCTAAGAATCGCATGCTATGTCAGAGTGGAAGCCCAGGTGTCTGGATTTCTGGGTACTACTTACTGCTCTGTAACCGTGTCGTCAACCTCTCCTGCACACCAATTACTTTGATGGTAGAGGTATTTATTGAAGCTCTTGATTGTTTTGTCCTGGTATTTTGTGAGTAATGAAGTTTAGACTAGGGTGGTGGGGAGAAGCGGTCAGATTTAAGATATATTTTGAAGGTAAGGCTAGCATGTTTTGCTGATTAATTAGATACTAGAATGTGAGAGAAAGAATGGAATTAAATCTGATGCTAAGATGTTGGATCTGAATAACAGGAGGAGTAGAGTTGTTATCTATTGAACACACTTGCTAGCAGGGTGGAGATGGGATTGAGATCGAGATTTCAGTTTCTAATATCCCTGGTAGATCTGACATCCAGGCTGGAGATGTTGAGTAAAAGATGCTGAGTTGGGTATAATAGACTGGAGTTTAGGAAACAGATCAGGGCTATTGCTATAAATGTCGGACTCCTGATTAGATTAATGATATTTGAAACTTGAGAGTTAGATGATATCCCTTAGGAAGGGAAAATAAAAAGAAGATAGTTCTGAGGATTGACTCTCAGGAACTCCAATCATTAGAGATCAGGAAGGTAAGGAGAATCCAACAAAGGAGATAGAAAAGGACAGCTATTGAGGACAAGGGGACCTAAGAGAGAATGGTATCCCAGAGGACAAGTGAATCATGTATTTTAAGGAGGAGGCAGGGATCATGGGTAACAAACACTCATGATAGTTAAATTAGGAAGAAGACCATGAATTTGCCACTAGACAAGTGACTAGAAAGTCATTAGTGACCTTAATAAGAGTAAGTTTCAGAGATTTGGGGGGGATAAAGCATAATTGGAGTAGGTTCAAGGGAGACTGAGAGAAATGATTATATAAACAACTCTTTAAAGACCTTCTAGTATAAAGAATATTCAAGAACCAAAGCAATAGCTAGAAGAATACAAAGTTTGGAGAGGAAAGAGGTAGGCAAGAGAGGGGGCAACCTGAGGGGCCCTTGTTCTTGCACTGGCAAGTGTTGATGGGACCCAATGCCCAAGAGGAGGGGTTGGCCTTTATAGGAGTCCAGAGCCTTTGAAGAACTGGTGAATCAAGAGATATAAAGCTGTGAACTCAGGCCTTGACAGGACAGGACTTGAAGATCATTTAAAAATTTTTGAGTTTATCAAATAAAACATCAGGAACCATTGTATATTTTGAGCATGAAAATGACATGATTGGAGAAAGACATGGTTCTGACCGTGGATTGCCCTCAGGTTAAAACGTTAAGAAATGAATAACCCTGAGCTCTTCTCTTTCTCCAAGTGACTCTCTTACAGCTTCTGCCTTTTTTTTTTTTTTAATTCATTCTACTGTAGCTTGGTCATTTTATCTTGCTTTGTGTTGTTTTTGCATTTTTTCTGAGTTTACTGTTAGATGCAGAAAGATCCGGTCCAACATATGCTATCTGGCCATGTTAAAAGCAAAGGTCAATGTATAATATAAATGTCTGAATACACTAAGAAAATGCCATGAAATCTATGTTAACCAGTTTGATGAAAATATTTCACATTATATATAAAACCAACACATTGTACCCCATGATTGCATTAATGTACACAGCTATGATTTAATATAAAGAAAAAAAATTAAAAAAAAAAAAAGAAAAGAAAAACACCACTGGAACACTGGGTTTTTTCCAAATACCTATACATAATATGTTTTAAATTATGTTGTTTGCCCTGTGACTTCCCTAGAGACCTCACCTTGATCTTGCCGTTTGGTCGACCTCTGTTCCAATCCACTAGGTTCTGGAGCCACAACTTTTAGAGATAATTAGGTAAAGCATGTTTAAAAATAGCCTTATTGAACCGTAACTGAAATACAATAAATGATGTATATTTAAAGTGTTAAAAAGAAAAAGCAAAGGTTAAGTTTTTTATATTCTTCACAAGACATGTCAGTTGCATGAACTATTCTCAACACACTTTCTAGATTCTTTGGTATCCCCTGCATTCTTCCTCTAGATGCCTTTCGGGGTGCTTTAATTGGACCATACTGTCGTAGTGGTGGATCACACTTTCCATCCAGATGACTTTATCAGAAAATTTACTGTGCTCTCACACAAAGACTAGATATGGCAAGGAAGCTTAGGTACTGAAAATAATTTTTTTCTGTCATCTTGTCTAAGGTAGACCTTGCCTTTGATACTTGATTGTGTCATTTTCATGTTCCACAGCATTTGATGTATTCTTTGCCAATTTAATTAGGTCACTTTGTGCACACATATTATATGACTAGTGATTCTTCAACAAGTATAACATTGCTTAAAATTCTGTTTCTTGGCTTGTCTCCATAATGACTAATAGAAATGAGCCACATAGAGAACTAAATAATCAAAGCATCGTTCCCCCCAAATCAATTTGTATTTACTCAGCTGGCTAAATCAATGTTAAATTAACCAAGGCTTGACACCGAAAATGAAAGCTGGATAATACCAAGCCACTGATTTATTCAAGACAAAACTATTTGAATCCTTCTTTAAATGGGGGCAGTCATTTTTGATGCTGAACATTCAAGCAAGGGCTTGAAAATCACGTTGGTCAGTACAAAATCTTCCAAGCCTCCTGCTTTGTTGAGCGTAGCTTTAACACAAAGTGTCAAATATGTGTGTGGCTTTTGACAAGAATAGATGAGGCATTTAGAATGTGATGAGTGAAGAGCTGAGTGACTATTAACTGAGAATTCAAGAGAAAGATAAAAATGATAGCCTTCTTATTAGGAAAAATCAGGATCTCAAGAGCTTTGTCTTAATCTATTAGGTCTTTAATGTGGCTGAAACTCCAGCCAGAACGTAGATCCACAGTTCAGGGCAAACAGAACCATTATTAACACTATCAGCTGAGCTTGTTACAATTCACGACAAGGGAACAGAATGTGAAGTGTGTCTTCCTATGGATATTAACTCATAATAATTTAGTAATTCATTCAAAAAACATACATGTGCTATACTAAGGTGACTAATATATGACACTAAATAACTTGAGATTTGGAAGTCAGTGACAAAAATATTACCCCCCAAAGTAATATTTTTGACCATCACAAGTAGCTCCCTGGCAGGACACACAGGCTATGAGGGAAGAGGTCCACGTGTCTGGAGGAGCCTCCAGACAGGTGGAAGTTCAGGGAGGGAGGGAGGGAGTGAGTCAGGAAGTCTCTGGGCTGCTTAAGTGAGTCACTGTCATCAGGTGTAAAAGGAAGGGGGTTTATGACAGGTGTGACGAACTGGGCGGCATGCTGCAGATGGGCTTCTTCAAAGCCTCTCAGTCAGGTGGGATGGATTAAATAGTAGGCAAGATATGAGACTAGAGGTCATGGTAGGGGTCAGATCAAGGAGAGTTATTCAAACATTGGAGGGATGCAATCACATTCCAGCTTACAGAAATCACTCTCACAGCTACATGAAGAATGTTGTCGGAAAGGAAAAAAAACAGAGATGAGAGCAGCTAAGAAGCGTGAGTGGTCCAGGGTATCAATGTGAGTTCAGGACCCACAGGACAAAATTTTCTAAAGGGAGGTGAAATATATCATCAGTTATTTTCTTATGTTCTGATGCATTTATTCCCAAACCTTCCCAAAGGAATAATCCTCTATATCATCAATGACCATGGTAGGGAAAACAGTGTAAGAATGTTTCCTTCAGCAAAGCGTGTGAGAAGTAGGGGTGATTGATGCCTTTCTCTTTTCTCAGCACCTGGCAATATTCTTGGAACCAAGTAGGTTTACAAAAGGTAAACCTTTGTTTTATGAACCTGATATGGTGGTAAAATACCCTCACTACTAAGAAATTTTTCTCTGAAAATTTTCTTTCTTTTTTTTTTTTTTTTGAGACAGAATCTCACTCCATTGCTCTAGGGTTGAATGCCATAGCTCACAGCAGCGTCAAACTCCTGGGCTCAAGTGGTCTTCCTGCCTCAGCCTCCCAAGTAGCTGGGACTACAGGTGTCTACCCTGATGCCTGGGTAATTTTTAGCGATGAGGTCTCGCTCTTGCTCAGGCTGGTCTCGAACTCCTAAGCTCAATGATCCTCCTGCCTCAGCCTCCCGGAGTGCTGGGATTACAGGCATGAGCCACCACACCCAGCTCTGGATTTTTTCTTTTAGTACAACACAATTTCTATGTGTTTTTGCATTTAGGGCAGAGAGTAGACAGCTATTTCTGATTCTGTATAATTACCTTTGACAAATCTCAAGATCAATACCAGGTAAGCTGTCAGGAGAATTAATAACCACGTCACCTCCCTTTTAATCAAAAGTTGTGTCTTCTGTCCTGCTAAGCAGTTTCTTTCATGTTGTCAGCTCCTCCAGGGGAGAGACTAAATCTTACTCCATGAAGCTATTAACAATTCTTACTTTTGCTTGACATTAAAAAGTTTCACAAAGTGCTTGCATTTAAAATGATTTATTTAATCACAGCAACCATGACAAGTGGAAGGGTATAGTTTTCTTAAAAAAATTTTTACACATGAGGAAATTGAGGAAACAATATTTTGCCCAAGGTCACCCAGTAAATAGCCAACAGGGTCAGAACTTGAATCAACTCTTTTAATTCTCAATGTGCTTCCAGAGCTATGATTTATTGAGTGTCTACTGTGTGCCAGATGTTGTGTAAAACCTTTTACATGAACAAATCCCAGCTGCAGCTGGCATTAAAAGATGAGGGACAGAAAGATTAAACATGTAGGCACACTTTTAACTTTTCCTTGCCTTTGTATCTGGGTGCCACCTTTTTGTATACACCACAGAATTTACTCAATGCCTTGTACGTACATAGATCTGAATAAATATTTTCACTTGAATTAATGACTCCAAACATTTTCATTTCCGTCTTCATTAATGTACCATAGAATCAGACAGGGAACTGTTTAGGTGTTACTGAGCTGACAACATGCCCCATGGAATGAGAAAGACACCATAGGACAGGCACTATAGTGTTTGAGAGCAGGGAGCAGCTGATTGAAGTCCTGACTCTGTCACTTCCAACTAAGTTTGAACTTGGCCTGCTGGCTTAGCTTGTTGGAGCTGCAGTTTCACAATTTGAAAGAACTGTGTCGCCACCTTTTTGTGTTCTAACCTTACTCTTTCCCCAGGCACTGGGCTGTACTCAAATCAGGACATCTTTTCTGCTCTCCAAAAAGTAAGACTTATTCCTGTCTTAAGTCTTTGCTCTTGTAGAAATGCGCTTTCCCCAGCTTTTCCCTGTGCTGGCTTTCCCATTAAGCTTTCAGATCAAACGTCCTCTCCCACAGGGGCCTCCATCCTCTCGAAAGCAATGTCTTCTATCCCCCATCCCACAGCCAGTTCTGTCTCACACCTCTGACTCATTTCCTTCTTGACCATTTTCATTGCCAGAAACTATCTCACTTTTTAATTTACTTGTGTATTGTTTATTTCATGCCATCAGAATATAAAGTCCAAAATTCTGTCTCTTTCCACATGATCATTTTTCTGGAGGTGGATTTTATAATTTTGACTTGAATCTCAAGGTGGTCTGTGTTCCAAATGTAATAGAAAAATCACTGATTTGAATCCTGATAATTCACTCTTTTTGCCCAAATAAATTCCTGAAGATTCAAACGTTTAGGTATTTTTTTTAAAAAATGAAGCCATAAAGATTTTATAATTGCACCATCCTATGGTGGTCAATAGCCTGAAGAAGTTATTTGTTTTAGTTTAATCAAAATTAAATGGAATTGGAAATTCAATTCCTCAGTTTTACTAGCTACGTTTTAAATACTCAATTGTCCCTTGTGGCTAGTTGGTAAAGATATAGAACATTTCTATCACTGCAGAAAAGTTCTATTGAGCATCAGTGTTTTATAAGATGACCTGGGTAGATTTATTTATAATCCTGTGAAGAAAGCCATTAAAAACAAGTTTCAAAATCAAGCAAGGAAAACTTTGATAAATTCAGTATGAAAATTAGAAACTCATGCATAGCCAATGGTTATCTTTGATAACCATCTTGGGGCCATTGTACAGGCTTAAGGGCCAAGGGCCAATGATGAGAGAGTGGAAAGATGGAAAAATCCTGGGGCCTTGATGAGCTGATGAGCAATTAGCTTTGCTTTTGGAGCTAACATATCTTCACTTTTCTTGTTATGTGAGATAGTATATTATCTCTATTTTAAGACAATTGAATTGCAATCTACTGCTATTTACCTCATATAGCCAAAAGCGTCCTAATTTTTACAGCTGATATATGTGTAACATTTTTAGAACTGTTTACAAATGGCATATATGGAATATTTTAAAAGATGTTTTATTTTAAAATAAATATAGATGTCAGGAAGTTGTAAAAACAGTGTAGGGAGTCCTCAGTACCCTTCAGCCAGGAATGGTTAATATCTTATATAACTATAGTACAATTTGGAAAACACAAAACTGACATTGGTGCAATACTGATAGCTAGGCTACAGATTTATTCTGTGTGTGTGTGTGTCTGTGTCTGTGTAAAATTCGATACACTTTTATACATTATGTAGCCACCACCACAACCAGGGTGCAAAATTGTTCTATTGCCACAAAAGAACTTTTCCATGCCATCCTCTTATCACCTCCCTGTCCACTCTGACAACCACTAATACGTTGTTAGCTTGTATAATTTTGTCACTTTTAGAATGTTATGTGAATGGAATCATATAATGTGAAGCTTTTTGAGAATGATTGTTTTAATTAATCATATTGCCCTTGAGAACCATTCAGTTTATTGCACGTACAGTATTTATTGCTAAGTAATGATCCATTATATGGACATACCAGAATGTGTCCTTCACCCAAGGACATTTGCTGTTACAAAGAAAGCTGCTATAAACCTCATACAGGATTTTTAATGTTAATATAAATTTTCACTTCTCTGGAATAAATGTCTAAGTGTATGATTGCTGTGTTATACAGTTAGTATGTGTTTAATTTTATGAGACATGGTCAATTTTCTAGAATGGCTGTACCATTTTACATTCCAGTAGCAATGTATATATATATAAGAATTCCAGTTTCTCTGACTTGTCACCAGCATTTGGAATTATACTGAATTTTTTTGAAGCTTTTCTAATAAGTGTATAGTGGTATCTCAAGCATTTTAAATTTTTTCAAAGGGTAGATAAGAAATTATTAACAATGATTACACTGAAGAAAACAATATGGAAGAGAGGAGATTTTATTCAGTACCTTTCTGGTTTGTTTTAGTATTCTTATGTGTTTTTTTTTCCTAACTTTCTACTAAAGATAGAAAAACTAGTTGGGCATCCTGGTGGGCACCTGTAGTCTCAGGTACTTGGGAACCTGAGGCAGGAGGATTACTTGACCCCAGGAGTTTGAGGTTGCTGTGAGTTAGGATGATGCTATGGCAATCTAGCCTGGGCAATAGGGTAAGACTTAAGATCTGTTAAAAAACAAAGAAAAAATATATACAACATATATGTCAATAGGAATCATAGGTCTTTGTTGTGATTCTATCTTTATGTTTCTGTTTTTAAATGCATAATAAATGTTTAAAAATTCTGTTATTATTGAAAGTTGGAAGTAAATGCCTATATAGGTCTTCTTGTAGTCACACCAGGATTAATGTCAAGAAAAACGAAGAACACAGGCATCTTGTAATGTTGGCTGCCCTGGTTTCACATTTTACTGTCTTAACACTCATCTACCAAAAACTAATGATACTATTCCCTTGTGTCTACAAACTTGCCAGATTACATCTTGTTGTAGACATGAGTACATTTGTTGTCTTCTGAAGGCACATGATGAAAAATATATTTTCCTGTGAAGTGTCATGCTTAATAGCATTTTGGAATTTAATTGCGTGTCTTTTACACAACTGAAGGAATGTGCAGAAACATCACATCAAACATCGCTTTCCCTGAAGTGTGTTTGTTTCCCCCTCAGTGCTATTTTTACTCTCAATTTGATCTTTTAAGAGGGATGTTTGTACTTCATTGGTTCTTTGTGTAAAGGCACACAAGAGTAAATGTGTAAACACTGATTATCTGCTGTCTGAATAATGAAAATCAGAAAGGCCTGCAAACCCTCTGCATTCATCAGGGACAGAAAACTTGCCTAGTCAGGCAATGTGACAGAAGCAGAAATAGAATGAAGTAAGACCCAACTGTACTCGGCAGGGAAAGTGCACTAGCAATGGCTGGGAGTAAACATTTCAGCCACCTTCAAAGTCATTACCACTTGCACTAGATCAGAGGTCCTCAAACTATGGCCCGCAGGCCACATGCGGCCCGCCGAGGACATTCATCTGGCCCATCAAGTGTTTTTGCCTCCGCTGCCTGTTCTGTTTAGCAGCGGACTCATCCCAGGGCTGCGAAATCTGTTAGCGGAAAAACCACTGGTTGCATTCCCAAATGAAACGTGTGGATTCACTGGAAAAGTTGCAAAAAGAGTTCCAATTTAGATTTAAAGAGCTTCATCTCCATGAACAGGACATACAGCTTTTTCATAACCCATTTTCTATTGACATTGAAAATGTGGAGGTCAGTCCCTGAAGTCGCCGTCCTGGCTGCCCCTCTGCCAGCTGCTCCGGCGCCACCTTGGGCCGGCGACTCCGGCAGGTGGGAGCCAGGCGCTCATGGGTGCACCTGCCAAGTGCTCCTGCAGCTCCGGCTCCAGCTCTGCACTGGTGGCAGCTTTCCAGTTTCTCCATGGGGCTAGCCTGTGGTGCCTGGATGCTTGAAGAATGTTTCCACTGTTGCTCGGAGGACACACGCGGTGGGATTCAGAATTCCTGGAGAATTGCCTTTGTGAGAAGCTGGAAGTATTTCTTTAAATTTCATCTTTTAGTTTTTCAAAGAAACATCAAGAAACCATGAACATTAGTAATGAAGAGTTTGACTGCCACTTGCTTGAAGAAGGTTTTACTGCCAAGGACATTCTGGACCAAAAAAATCAATGAAGTTTCCTCTTCTGATGATAAGGATGCCTTCTATGTAGCAGA